>OZ020175.1:6215449-6271449 GCA_963971145.1 Sussaba pulchella | reverse complement strand
GGTTCTCTTCAAGTTTGGGGCTTCGAAATATGCGAGCTTGAAAATATTTAAAAAAATCTAAATTTTGGAAATGAAATTTGTTGACAATCGAAGATTCGTTGTCTTTATGCAGCTTCACATAGCGGCCGCTAACGGTTATCTGAGGGTAGTCGAATACCTTTTGGATCAACACGTGGCAACCGATGTCGAGGACAATGACAGGTGGCAACCGGTACACGCCGCCGCTTGTTGGGGCCACGTAAGTTCCATACCCGTTAAAATCTCCACGAGGACGACAATTTTATATTCATCCCTTCACCGTCACACTATCGAATAATATTACGACCGTCACGACGGTTGGATTCCACCCAGTCAGTTTTCAAAGAACGATTGTGACCAAACTATCCGTCCGAAGTGGTTGAAAACAAGGGTGCAAAGTCGAACCTTGCACGTTATTTCCTCATGATTTCTCACATTTGCCAGAGTTTCCTCGATAATGAATTATGGGTCGATCAATTTTGGCTTCCTCATAGGGGAAGCTTTGGCAAATGTGAAAAATATTGAGGAAGCAATGGGCAAGATTCGACTTTGCACCCTTGTTTTGAAAAACAAACTAAAAAATGTAGGGGAAAAGCAAAAAGGTAAATCAATATAACTAGATAAAAACGAACCACTTTCGATCTTATAAATGTATAGACACCCCATTGAGGGCAATGATCTCAAAATGTGTAAATTGATGTGATTTTTAGATGTTCCGGGACATTCTAAACACGTTTTCATGAACATCTCGAAAAAAAAATGTCACTTAAACAAACAAAACTTCCTGTACGAGAAAGCAAAAATTACAGAACTTGCTTCAAACATTCTAGATGATGTACGAAAAGTTTATTCTTAAGAAATGAAATGGCAACAGGTTGGAAAAAAATTCATAAATGGATGAAAATGGAAAGAAAAACCGCCGATCGTCGATTGATCGACGGTTGGATTTCATCCAGTGTGACGGGAAAGGGTTCAATATTTTTTTGACCGTCAGGAGTTGTTTTTTTTTTTTTTTTTCGTTGAAAATTGCATATTTATACTTTTATCTTTCGAACAGCTGGAAGTGCTCGAATTATTGGTGCAAAATGGTGCGGATTTGAATGCCAAGAACAAACACGACGAGACGCCCGCAGGTAACGTTTTATTTGTTCAATCTCGTCACGAAAACATCCGGTCTCGTCGAACGACGCGTGTATCGTAAATCGCAATCTGCACAGACGAACGTGACGGAAATTCATATTCATAAATATTTTACAGCTAGAAATTCGTTGGTGAAATTAATTCATAAATATCTAACGATAGTAATTTCTTTTGTTTTCTCTGAATATATCAGTTGAGGTGAATTTTATTGAAATTAATATCGACAAATTATAATTTTTAATGATAATATTGTAGTCATTTATAATAATAATAAATTATATATTCTACGTGATATTTATAGATTTGAAAATTATATATAAATTATGATATTACATGATATTATTATTTCTATATTCAATTTTATAATATATTTGATTTCATTTCATTTTATTAAATCTTTCTCTGTATTCATTCAATATTATTATATTTCCGTCGCCATGCTGCCAATATCGTTGCGATCTAAAAATCACAACATTTAAAAATTATCCATACACGATATTATTATTTCTGTATTTATGTTTTATATCATATTCAATTCAATTTCATTCGATTGAATTTTTCTCCGTATTCAATTAATATTATTATATTTCCGTCGCCATGCTGACAATATCATTGCGATCTAAAATGCATCGAGTACTTCGCACAATGTGAATAAGACTCTCCGAGCCTCGAGACGTTATTCCTCGAAATATCCGACAGCTTTATTTCGAGAAATAGCAATTAATTACCGGTAATTTTTTACCGCGCAAATTTATAACGATGCTAAATCGCGATGCACAATATTGTGTCGTAGATATCTGCGAAGATCCTGAGATCCGGGAGCGAATAGTCGAATTGAAAACGGAGCAGGAAAGCAAGAAGCTGCGAGAGGCTCAAGGCAGACGCATTCGACGATCGCAGAGTATAAACACTCGCACCCAAAGCGTTCGAAGAACTTCCATAAGGGACAAAGTTCTGACGACGAAGAAAGATGCTCAAGAAGAGGCGAGACTGAGGTTACAGGCTCAACAGGTACGATACTTCGTGAACGAGCTTAAGGGGGGGGGGGGGGGGTAAGATTAATTCGGCGAAAAAGAAGCATGTTTTTAAGATTTTTTTCTGGCGATACAAATAGTGTAAATTTATTCAATCAATTTCCATATAATAATACAACATTTAAACAATATTTTTCTAAATTTTCGTTCCAAAATATTGAAAATTAAGCGGGTGACAGTGAATCTCCGGAGGCGCCTCGGAAAAAAGTTGCTTCGCGGTGTTCATCATAACTCGCGAAAGAATCATCTGAAACAAAAAAATCAAAATGCATTCGTTAAAGGAGATGTTTCTCGAGGTAATCACGAAGGGATTTTTTTAATTCTTTATTTTTGATTTTTTCGTAGCACTTGGAAGCAAAAAAAACCGATTTTCGCCATAAAAATCAGCTAATTTCTTGCTGTAAACTTAATAATTATTAAAAAAAAAAAAAGCTCTCGTCAATACCTGGTGAATTATGTGAAGAAGTAGTGTGCAAATTTTCAAAACGATATTGGTCCAGTAGATTTTGCGTTATCGTGAACACGGACTTTTTCGAGGCGCCTCCGGAGATTCACTGTCACCCGCTTAATTTTCAATATTTTGGAATGAAAATTTAGGAAAATATTGTTTAAATGTCGTATTATTATATGAAAATTGATTGAATGAATTTACACTATTTGTATCGTCAGAAAAAAATCTTAAAAACATGCTTCTTTTTCGCCGAATTAACCTTCCCCCCCCCCCCCCCCTTAAATGTCTTCTACACGATATTAATGCATTTTCGTCGCTTTCCTCGTAAATGGCACCTTAAGGCCGTTACAGTTGATTCCGACAAGCTGCTTTGTAAAGAAATCATTTGGAATAAAAATCTTCTTGTCGAGGATTTTTTTTTAAAACAGAGATTGTTCGATACCGAGTTTTTTTTCGCGGAGATGTTGCGACAGGATTGTTTATTTTTCCCTCGACGAAGACGTTTTTGACGAAATTTCTTAGACATGTTCCCGAGTCATTAATTCGCGTCTGATCGTCGTGAAAACATTTTTGCAGACGTACGTCGCATCCGCCGTAACGAATAATATCGCGGCGATTGGGAACAGCACGAGTTCGCACGACGGAACGAACGACGATGGTGATTCGAGCGCCTTAACGCCGTCGGTTCGACGAGGTCCCGAGGGAAAAGACAACGATTCGTTTCTTCACGAGGACGTTGACAAGGACTCAGGTACTTTCTGCGAATTTGTCTCTTTGAATTGGTTGTGGTTCGATAGAATATGGTGGTAAGCGATCGTGGTTATCTAACGGGTGTCGGCAAATACGAATCCAAAACCCTCGCGAGATTCAAAGACCGATGGCGGATATTTAAAGGGAAAAAAAGTTTATTTATTATTTTTATTCGATTATACAGAGTGTCTGGTCTAAGGTCGTACCGGCGGCCAATGGTAGATTCTACAACTTATTTCTGATAAAAATTGTCCTATAACATTTTTTTTTTTGATTGCTTATAATTCGAGTATTTTAACTTTTGAGATTTTTTCGTGTTTTCGACCTCAAATCACTAACGTGGTCTAATAACTCCCTCATTTTCTAGTCAAAAATCAGATGTGAATGTACCGCTGGAAAGAGCGCTAAATTTGCTATCTCCCTAGTGTAAAATCAGACTTTTTTAAAGAAGATTCAGGGGTTAAAAAATGAGTTAGAATAGTAAAATTTAGAAAATCTCGGAAAATTTAAGTTTTTTCGAACGTTTGTAAGCCCAACTGAATCTGCCGGTTAATTTGTGACTGTAATTCTAAAAGTTAGCTTCAAAGCTCAGATTTCTAACGGTCGAATCAGAATTTTTTTAAATGTTTTAATTAGGTGAGAAAACCACGCTTGGATGCGAAAAAACGTGAATTTACAATATAAAGTCTCAAAAAAAAAAAAAAATTGATTTGGCATCAGGGAGATAGGAAATTTTATGCTCTTTCCGACGGTACGATAACAATTTGGTTTAAGTCCTTAAGTTAGAGAGTTATGGCCATTTTAGTGATTTAAGGTTGAAAACACGAAAAAAAACATTTTAAGCGCTCGCAAAAAAAATTTTATTTTGCACTTTTTATCAGAAATTAGTTGTAGAATCGACCCCTGACCGGTAGTACGACCTTAACCCTGACACCCTGTATATTTGAGGTCTTGCTGGATGGATCCTTGGGCAAAAAGTTGGTCCAAAATGGGTGAATCGTGGATTTACGAGTCTAGATCATGTCGTACATGGTTAGCCTTACAAATATCTGAACTAATGATCAATTAACACTTGGTTAATTTGCCACTTTTAATAACAATTGAAGTCAAATTCATCAATATTTCCGTGTGGTTGTCTGATGTTTTGTCACTGGCTGTACAACAGTTTCAACTGTTTCAGGCCGTACTCCTCATTATTTTAATTCATTTCTCGACAATTACTCAGTCGATTCATTTGGAATCAAGCATAATCGATCTGTCAATCCTAAATCTTGATGATATAATTTTTTCACAATTTACGGCGATTTAGTTCCATTCGTTTTGCAACCATTAACGTCTGCAAAAAGACGTTTTACCATAAGCGACCGTGTTAAATTCATAAATTTATGACCACTACATTACGTAGTAAAAAATTCTGCAATAATTCTTGTATTCTATCAAAACCTGTCATTCTTCAAATTTTCACGTATTTTGGCGATTCTTTGATACCAATCCAGTAAGACCTCAAAAATGTACACTCCTCCCGATAAAACTTAGTCCATTAGATTTTATGTATGGAAAAATTAAGAAAAAAAAACGAATTTTAGCCATGGGCTGAGATTTTTAGATTTTTTCCCTTCCTAACCATATGGGGCGAAATTTCCCAATTCACCGAACTGAAACCCTCCTATCCCCCAATGTGAACGATGATTTTTTTTTAGTATCTTTTGGATCCTACGACCTCACTTTTTTTTTTTAGATTTTTTAGACCCCTCCTTCCCCTTCTCTCCCCCCACCATATTATTTTTATCAAGAGGTAACTGCTATTTGTCCCCTTTTTATTTGGATACAATTTTTTTCCCGGATACTCTATTGAAATTGAAGAACTTTTTTCATAAAATTGGAGGGTGCAGCGAGTTCCTAATATTTTTATTCAGTTTTTGAAATTTTGCAATAATTCGAGTTTTTCCGAAATTCGAATATATGATGATGGTTTTCCATCTAAAAAAGAAAAGAAAAATGAAATATATCTTGCAAAAAAATCGATGTTCCGATTATTTCGATAGAAAATCGATAGAAAATAGGAGTTACCTCCTCATGATAGCAACAATTCACTCAAAAATCCCAATACCCAAAAACATACAGCAAATTTCAGATGAGAGTGCAGATTTTTGAGCATACTCAAAAATCGATTTTCTATCGAAATAATCGAAATATCGATTTTTTTTCCAGATAGATTTCATTTTTCTTTTCTTTTTTTGGATAAAAAACCATTATCATATATTCAAATTTCGGAAAAACTCGAATTTTTGCAAAATTTCAAAAAAATAAATAAAAATATCAGTCACCCGCTTCCCACTCCAATTTTCTGAAAAAAGTTCTTCAATTTCAATAGAGTATCCGGGAAAAAAATTTCATTCAAATAAAAAGGAGGCAAATGGCAGTTACCTTTTGATAAAAATAATATGGCGGGCGGAGGGGAGGGGAAGGAAAGTTCTAAAAAATCTAAAAAAAAATTAGTGAGGTAGTAGGATCCAAAGGATGCTAAAAAAAAAAAATCATCGTCCACATCGGAGGATGGGAGGGTTTCAGTTCGGTGAATTGGGAAATTTTGCTCCATATATTTCAACGTTATCGTTGGATTCGACGTCCGTGTTCGTCGTAATTTACCCGGTCTATTCTTTCTTTTCCATCAATGACGCGCCCGGCCCCTGATTATATATTCATGAGGTTAGTTTTTTACGTGACTTTCTTATTTCTATGAATTATCCATCGAGACAAACGGAATGTAATCATTGCTGCGATTATACAACCACTTATATCAGATTTTCATCAAATTTCGTGCATCGCTTGCTGTGCAAATGAATTATTGGGACTTTCGTATCGTGCATGATCGTACTTTTGGCCCGTAATTGTCACCGGCCGCACGGTCATTTAAATTTTCACGCACAAATTGGAATTTTTTTGAAGTTCGTTTCGATTTTTTATTTTCATCATTTTGCCTCTTTCATGCAAGGTCGATGCGTAAAGCCTTGAAAAATATATATCAAAAACTCGTGGGATATCTTTCGAAATAGTTACTCAACCCTTTGAAGCATTTTCGTGCATCCTATTTGCATGAATTCTTATTTTTTTTCGAATTTTTCATGCGGAATCAAATTTTTACGTAATTTTGGACATTTTTCACTTCCCATTTTGGGGCACCAAATCACGTTTGTTCGAATTTTCGAGTTTGCACCTAAAATTCTAAGCCTCGAAATCACTCGACTACCTTTTTTTTCGTCACGTAGCGCAGTCATAATTCCAAATTTCTCGATTTTTCAAACGTAAATCACAAATCTTCGATCCTTTTCCCAAAACAATAAAAAAAAAAAAAAATCAATTATTTACGTTAGTCAAAAAAAAAAAAAACAAGAATGTAACGAGCTTCAAAGGGTCATAGAATCATATCATCATCATTACCCAAACGTTCGAGAAGTAGTCTTAGAGCATGTTCGAAAAAAAAAAATAAATAAAAAAACAACGTCAAACAATTAAGTCCTCTTAAGATTTCGATAATAAAAAAAAAAGCATGACATCGATTGGACCGTAGAGATGGAAGAACCGGTATTTAGGAAGCCCACTAGTTCCAATAGATCCCCTAGGTTCGCATTAAAAAAAAAAAAAAAACAAATAAAACACCCCAAAAAAATCAAAAGCAAAGCAGAAAAATTAGAGAAAAAAATCGAAAAAAAATTCGTAAATAAATACGGATCAATGGAAAAGGAAGTAAAATTAGCGTTAGATTTACGTATTTGCCTCGGCAGTGACAGGGCCTGACCCGCCTATCGGCACCCAGCAGCCCATTTACACAGCAGAGACCGATGCTAACGGCAAGATCAACATACACGTGTCTGTAGTTATCTTCAAATCGTTGTCCGATTTGAAGAAGCAGCGGTCGCAGAATCGTCACACGATACCGAATTCCGTGGATGCGAATGGAAACGGTGTACCGATGCCGACAACTTCGATGTCCAACGTCGAAATTACGGCCGATGATTTTCATCGTTTCACCGGAAACACGAGCGAAATCGTCGGTGACAATCAAACGGATAAGAGTTGTTGCACGATCGTTTGAGCTGTGAGCGATTATCTTCATCGTGGTCGTTTCGACGTCGTCCTCACGTCTTCCCCACCTTACCCTGGGGCTTCGATCCAAGGATTTTGGCCGACGATGGAAGCAACGTCGATGTGGAATTTTTCCCACAAACTTGGACGAAACGAATTCTTCGTGCGACGACGTTGAATCTTTTTCAGTAAGCAAAAAAAAACAAACAAAAATCACGGATGAACGTTCGGTGTAACAAACGCATTATACTCGCTCGAAATTTCATTTTAATTTATTTTTCTTCTTCTTTGTTTTTTTTTTCTTTTTTTTTTTTTTAAACATTTTTCTTTTGAGTTTAATTGAATTTTTAATTGATATTCGATCCATCGCGACTGGCGCGTTTCAACGGGCCTTGGATCGGGCCTTAACGCGATTCGAAGTATTAAACTAACGTTCTCAAAAGTGGTTGTGAGAAAATGATAATGTTATGTACTTAATAAGACGTTTAATTGCAGATTTAAGCACTCAAAGAAACGTGAAAAGAAAAAAACACGAACGAAAAAAAAGAAAAAAACGAGAAAAAAAAAAGACGCAAGCATCACAAAGTCAATGAATAAAACGAGTAACTTCGAGTTACTTCGTAATTACGTTCGTAGCATTGGACAGTTTCCAATGCGGGTGCGTTTTTTTAGCGTTAAATACACGACAAAGCTCATTAGTATTTGTAAATAATTTTATTTATTTTCATACTTATATATAAATATAACATATATACATACATATATATATTTTTCAAAGAAAAGTTGATTTGTTTTTTTTTTCTCAGTGAATAAATAATTATTCCGACGATTCGAAGAATGTCGAACGAATTTTTGCTGATGCGCGAACGTCTTTTATTAACGAAATATCGAGATTTCGAGGCCTATGATTGTGACGAATTTGGATCGTGGAATTTCGCGATTTTCTCGTAAACGTGTGAGAATCGACGATTGATACGCGTAAGACGAAGAAATTTTCGATTCGGCCTACGGGCGATTACATCACAAAATAAAAAATAAATAAATAAATAAATAAATAAATAAATAAATAAATAAATAAATAAATAAATAAATAAATTTAAAAAAAATGAACAAAATAAAAATAAAACGATATCAATTTCGCACGAGTTCGAGAAGCAGAAACGGAACTAATTATTCCTTGTTTTTATCGCATACATTATTATTAATCTTCGCGAGTCGATCAAAATGCAAAGAAAAATTAACGAAAAAAAAAAATAAGTTAAATGATTAAATAAACATTCCGATCACGCGGAAATTCTTCGAGCACGAAACAACTTATGTGACGGCAACGACAACGTTTTTCTCTGTCCACGAGGATTTTTCCCGCGGATTTACATCGATTCATACGGAAAAAAATATTTATCCGGCGGCGATTTCTCAATTTACAAAAAATATTCCATTATTTTTCTAATTTTTCAATCGAATTTATTTCTTCTTTTTTTCGTACGTAAAACGATAAATCTTTTCGGTCAGCTTCCATGAACGCGTGATACGGTTATCGTGGCAATTTTGCTTGCCAAAAATATTCCGTCGATGCCGGGTCAAAATGTAGAATTAATTTTGCCGCAAGAATTCGCTGATTTCGTTGTTGAAAAAAAAGCTCAGGTCGTTCGTGACGGGTAAATGATTGGACAATTTTTTTTTCTTTTTCTTTTCGTTGAACTGCACTGAATTAACAACAATTTTGTTTATCAGAAACAACGATGTTGGATTCGCACGAATATGTAGAAATTGTTTCGGTCGAAAGAAGGAAGAAAAAAACAAAAATAAACCAAACAAAGAAACGAACAAACAAACAAACCGATGTGATAGAATGGCGCGAGAAAATATTTTTTTAATAGTCTTTACGGAGTAATTAATTATTGTACTCGTAGTGTGATAACGATGATGCGAGAAGATTTTTTTGGAAAAACGATCGACCGACCATCGGAGATTCGGAAAAGTTTTTCGAATCCAATATTTCTTCCACGTGCGATCGTTACTAATTCCGTCTATTGCGCACAACAATAACTGCATCACGAACGAACGAAATGAATAAATAAATGAATAAATAAATAAATAAACGAATGAATAAATGAATGAATAAATTAACGAATAAATAAGAAACCAAAAAAAAAATAAAGGGGAAAAAAACGTGAATTTTCCGTTCTGCGGAGTTTTTCGTAACGAATTTTCACGCGCGAATTTTCAATGCGAAAAACAATTTGATTCGATTCTCGTCAATACTGTTCAATCCTCGTATCGAACTTTCCATCTCTATTCGTCCATCGTTCGGAATGATTCTTACGTAATTACTCGTAGATTACGTAATGTACCACGTAGAGATGTAGAAAAAAAAAAATAGATTACCGTCTGACGATCGTCGGAAATGGTTTTCTTCGGAGATTTATAACAACGCTTTTAAGGTGGAGTGATACATCGCCGTCGGTAAGTGGATCAACCGAGAATTACGTGTAAATTGTCAAATATTCTGCAGTATTTCACGCCTGAACGGCTGAACGGAATTCGATTAAATTTGGTGGATCTGCGTTGAATCGATCGAGGACCAAACTATATCTCATGTTTTTCCCAAAAAAAATTTCCGGATGAAGATTTTTTTTATTGCAAAGAAATCCGCGAAATTTTTTTGCGATTTTGAGAAAAACATGAGAGGTCGGTCCTTGATCGATTCCACATAGATCCACCAATTTTTCATCGGATTTCGTTCAGGCGTGAAGTACTGCAGAATATTTGACAATTTTTACACGTAATTCTTGATTGATCTAGTTAACGACGGCGATGCATAACTTCGCCTTAAACAGGCATTTTTTAATTTAATTTTCTCGTCATTCTTGCGATTTTTAGAATATTTCTCTTGGCAAATTTTTATTCGACGATTATTGAAATTTTTCTTTTTTTTCGCGTTGTTAGGGAAACATTTTGAAGATCTTTGTTTTTGTTGAATGCACTTTCCAATTCTTCGAACAATTTCCCATATTCGCATAATTTATCGAATTATCGAGGGGTAACGTGCGAATAAACAGCGAAAAAGATGGATGAGGAATTTTCAGGAATTATTACCTCAAAAATTATTCGTTCGTTTTCATCAAAATTTGTTTTATTCGGGAGTAAACATGTTGAGGTACGTTGAAAAATTTATTTACAAATTTATATCGACTGGAAGCGCTGCCGTCATTGCCGGCGTTAAAAATGTCCCTCGATCGAACGATCTGCGGTCCGCAAGATTGCACGCAGTCGGTTGGTCTGAAACAAAAATTTCAAAAAGATTCTTAAAATGTATGTTGCCCTTTTCAACGTAGGATTTTTCAAAAAAAAATTTGTTTTCGCTCAATGGCGGCTGATTGAACTTTACGTTTATTTTTCAACCTTAATTTCCGACCTTTCTGGCTTGATAAAAAAATAACTAAGTGAAAAAAAAAATCGTACGCTGCGAAGGGCATCGCAACTTCCGTCGATAATTTTTTACGAAAAAACTAAATTATCGACGGAAGTTGCGGTCAGTTTTCGAAGGTCTGCATGCCATTTTAAGCGGTTTTTGAAGAGCTTTCAAATGGAACTTACGGAATTGACGTAGCTATTAAATTCGCGGAGCTATGATTTTTTGAATGGAAACTTTATGTTCTTCCAATGTTAATAAAATGGGGAAACTTAAAAAATCGTGGGCGACCCCTAAAAATGGTCAGATCTGGTTCATCTTTGGGCAGAATTCTACGGATGCAAGATACTTTGTTGTAGTAAATGTTTACCATTTGAAATCGGACAATTTTTTATTTTTTTTTTGAGCCACCCTAATATTTATAAATAAATTTCTCAGCATACTTCAACGTATAAACTTTCGAACAAACCAAACCTGAATAAAATCGAACAAACAGTTTTTGAAATAATATTTCCCAAAATTCGCCTATTTTTCGCCTATGTCCACTCGGATGTTCCCCGTTTAATTACACGATTAATGAAAATAATTCGACAAGAAACGTCTGCTTTATGAGTCATCAGAAGTTTTCCGCTTCCGTCGACGTCATCTCGCGTCTTTTCGTTCGCAATTTCACATCCGACTCTTGTCAAAACTTCGTTTTCCAACGTGTTTCCCATCCGGAACATGCAAACAATTACAAACTTCAACTCTAGCTGCAACGCGGAACAAAAAAAAATATAAACAAAAAGAAATCTTTTGCATTTATATTCGAGTTAGATATCGAATGAGAATAAAATAATATAAATGTATACACAACTGTATTATAGTTAGATTCGAAAAAGAAACGGCGCAATATTTGATTGAACTTTGATCGTCGTAAGCGACCAATCTCTGGGATTAATCGACGTCATTGATGCGCTGATATTTATTAATTTGTACATAGTTAGCGACAACGATTGATTTAAGAAAAAAAAATAGAAAATAAAAATAAACAAAAAAAAATAGAAATTAAAAAGAAACAAAAAAAATAGAAATTAAAAAGAAACAAAAAAAAATTCGATCGTTGATTGTTCGAAGAAAAATGATAGAAAAGTTCCGAAGAACGAAGACGACTCGTGAGGTTGAAAGTATAGAACGTAATGAAATATCGCTATTTCCGCAGACTGAAATTTAACAATGTATATGTTACATATTGTTCGAAATCTTGATGAAAAAAAAGATGGAAATTGTGATAGTTGCGATTAGGGAAAATTGTTGCGGATAAAATCGTGATAACGAAAATCCCAGAGTGTTGAGAATTTTCGTTGTAAATTTTTAATTGTCGTCGCGTTGATTCGTTATCGAACATTCCAATCGTATTCGTAGATACGAAGAAGATCTTTCATGAGATTATGAAAATGAGAAAATAGAAGAACGTATAAAAGTAGAGAAGATTTTCCGAGAGCGCGGAGAGAAGCCGCGAGTTTGATTTGATTTGCGTATGATTTGGTAATGTTAGACGAGATAGTGAATTGCAGGCGAGCCGACGAAGATTGAAATTAATTCGGCAGATTATTAATCAAATTTGCTGCCTCGGGAATGCATGGAAAATTAAATAATTAATATATCCGTGAATGATTTATCAGGTTGTGCAATAAATTCCCGCGTTTTTTGTATTTCGATTTTTTTCCCCCCCGCAATTTTGTGATTCGTTAGGTTATTTGCCGATCTTAAGGTGAAGTGATACATCGCCGTCGTTAAGTAGATCAACCAAGAATTACGTGTAAATTGTCAAATATTCCGCAGCATTCAAAAGCCTAAAAATTGATTAAAATTAATGAATTCGAAAAATCGAAGCACATCGTTGCGTAGACCAAGAAAAGAACTTGCGAATGCATTCAATCACTTCACCTAAAAACCCCAAAATTGCGGGAAAAAAAATAAAACAAAAAAAAACCCCCCGAGAATTCATTGCACAACCCAACATAACCCTGACAACGTGTGCGTGTGTGTGTTGTACAAAAGTTTCTTCCGACAATACATAATATTTCAATACTATCGAAAAGTGATTTGAAAAAAAAAAAAAGAAGAATTGAAACAAACGTAAAAAAAAAAAAAAAATTTCGTCGCGTCTGTGCATTTACAAGCACACGAGTGGCGTAATTGCATTATCGTAATTCGTGATCTGATATAAATGTTCTACGAAAAGTCTGCAATGTTCTTATCAAGAGGCTCTTTCTTGCCGCATTTTCGGAACTGTACTGCCACATAAGCGTTTTATGATAATTGTTTATACAAAAACAAAACGAAACAACAAAAAAAAATACACGCATATATCACTCGCGTAAGAAAACTTTGGTTGGCTATTTATTTTTTTTATATTTCCGTTCGCCAAACCGCAATTCGTTTCGGTTATCGGACAAAGATGCTGTGCGTGCATTATCATCGAAAAGCGTACGATATTTTGAAAAATCATTTGCACAAGCCGCGAACGAGCGATCGATTATAATTCAGGCGAGCGAGTATTGATTAATCTGTTGTGTTATCCCCGGAAGGTTAATAAGGATTTATTTGTCGAAAAACAGAGACTTGTCGTTTGTCGTTATCAATTTTTTTTGCCACTTGTCTAAATAAATTGAAACATGCGGGAAAAAAATTGAAACGAACGGCGACCTTGGCAGTCGTAACGAAAAAAAAATTTTAAAAAAACGCGTAATTTATGTTCGATCGTAGATTCAGATTAAAATTCAATTGGACTTAGAATCCGTGATGCGAAGATGTTTCATACCGCAAGAGGTATATTTATTAACCGTTACGACTGGTAATCCAAAAATTGAGAATTTTTTGAGCCCTAGATAATAATTTTCTTGGCAAAATAAATTTTTTTTTCGAATCTAATAATTATTCGTGGTTGTAAAAAAAAAAAAAAAAACGACAGGATCCATTAAATCTGAATCTCAAGTCGGTCAAAACGAATAATTCGGCATTTTCATTGTCGCGAATAAAATTTTCGTTCCGTTCTGGTTTGAATGTTCAAAGAAATTTGAAACGATCGCGGTTTGCCCTTCGCCAATCTGCCCCCGTGCCAGTCTGCCACCGGGACAGTTTGCCCACTTTTTATCTCGATTCGGCGCCGAGATGACGCGTCATCTTACCCGAGTTTCATCTTGACCCGAGCTTCGTCGCGCAGCGGATCTCAACCTTTGGCTCCCAATTCGAGTATTTCGGTTTGGAACGAATAAAGAAAATCAAATCTAAAATAACGTTCGAAATGCGTTTATCGGACATTGAGTAGCTCTCGAATTTTTAAGATTAAATCCGAGCGCTGCGCTTTAAAAATCGTGCAAACTACGAGCTGTCAGTTTTGTATTAAAAACTCGGATTCGGAGCCAAAGGTTGAGATTCGCTGGTTAGGCGCGCGCAGTGCGGCTCTTGGAAACCAAGATGGAGGACCGAGTGAAGCTCGGTCGGTAAAGACGACGCTCGGGTCAAGATAAAACGCGATTGAGATAACCGGTCGTCGCAACGTCGAGTCAAGATGAAAAGTGGGCAAACTGTCACGGTGGCAGACTGGTACTGGGGCAACTTGACGGAAGGCAAACTGCCACCGTCCCAAAAAATCGATCCTCAACAACGCAATTTCCAAAAAAAAAAGTCTCCAGTAGCTCATCCGTCTTCCCACAAACCCGAATTTATCCGTACAATAAAAATTCCGTCAATCACCAAACCCCGTTCGATCGAAACACTCGCCCGAATCCGTATTTTTTTCCAATTATCGTACGTTTTCGATTTCTACATTACCGACCGGACACTGCGAGAATTTTTCAGCGCTCTTCCAACGATTTTTTCAACGTCAAAAACATAAGTAAAATTTGCACCGTGTGTAAATTATATCGCTGGTAACTTCAGCTTCGCGCGTACCATTGTATCGAAGCATTTGAAGTATTACAATGTTTAAATCATATATACATACGTTATATTATATGTATATATATGAGTATGTATATACGTAAGCGTAAACGATAATATATTACATATCAAATATTATTATTCGTCGTCTGCATTTTATTATCCCAAGCGGCTGGCTGTCGTTTCCTTCCGATCGTCGTCGGCATCGATGTTGCGGGAACTTGACGACGATTAATCATTTGTGTACGCTTGATTGTGCGATCAAACATGTATAATGCCGTTCACGTGCGTTAACGGCGATGCGGACTACATCGAGACCGCTTGCCATTGACCTAGTCATGTACCGAGCACCGCTGCACTCACTCCCGTCAAGCTTCAAACTTGTCACACGTATATTATATACCGGGTGACCGGTGAAAAAATTTTTTTTTGCGGATTTTCACCGATTTTCACGGGCGCATCAGGTTCGAATTATCTTGAATCCGTAGAATCGTGCTAGAATGGCGCCGAATTTTTTGACTTTTCACGGTTGAAACTTACAAAAATAATTTGGATTATTTTTTTAATTTATTTTGAGCTAGAAAAATACAGTATGAAATGGCATTTTTTATTTACTTAATATGAAAGGCCAATTAATTCGGTACAAAAGTAATTGACGTTTTTTTTTGTGAATTTCACTTTATTTGATTTATTCTTAATAACTTTTTGAATATTCATTTCTGTGTAAGAATATGTTAATTAGTTTTGTGAAGAATTAATTGGTCTTCCATATTGAGGAATTAAAAATGCCACTTTATTATACAGTTTATTTTGACAGTTGAAACTTTTCAAAAATCATCGCCAAATCGGATTTATTTGCCGTTTTTTTTTCGATAGAAAAATTAAAAAATTCAAACACCGAGATTGATGTATAAATTTTTTAACCGTTTATGTAGAAGAAAAAAACGGGGAAAAAATTCGATTTGCGCGGCCGTCGGCTGTTTTGAAGTATCTTGCGTCCGTAGAATTGTGTAGGAAGATGGGATAGGAAGATCACGAAGAAAAAAATCACCCCCTCATTTTTTCAACTCAAAATAACCTCAGGTACCAATGGATTTTATTTGCGGCGGTGTTTGTGGACACGCTGTATATATCTATACGCTCGTTCTATGTATAGCGATCGTCTTGGCCCTTCTTCCGTCGTACGTCGACGAACAAGTTACTCTTTTCTACCGTACACAGAATGTCGTAACGAACTCACTTCGATAGTCTACCTTCTCGCGATTTTTAATTGCTCTCCTCTATTAAATTATTTTTTCAATTAAAGATTTTTCAAATAAAAATCAACAAACAACTAAAAATTGTTATCGATGCTGTGTAAACGTCTGCCATTCGATCAATCGAAATAATTTCATATGCATAATACACCGATAATAATAATAAAAAATTGACATAATTAAAATCCCGGAAAAATGCAATCACCAATTAAACAATTGAATTTTTTATATTATACATATATGTAAATATAAATGTTTTAACTTAATTTTTTTATTTTTCTTTAATCATTTTAATGCAGACACTTTTTTTTATTTCATGAAACAACGAATCAATTCAATTCGCGGCAGAGCGGAGCGCAAATTTTTATCGTCGGATCGGATTAAAATCGCGAGTGATGTTACGAGTGATTAAAGTGATTATCCTAAGCGCGAGATAGCCGAGGGTTTATTTGCGATTCGTCGCGGGAGTGTATCTCATCCGCGATTGCTTACTCCGGCTCGCATCGGTATTACATCAGGCTTGACTTTCAATTGTGTTGCATTACGAATGTTTGGCCCGAACAAATGAGGGCCAATTACTCTCTTTCTGACGCAAGTCTCGGGCTTTATTGTCCATAGCGTCGTTCTTTGGGCGTCGACGAGTTGTATCTTGGGTGCGTTTCGAAGCTTTTACCCGGTTGGAGCAAGGGCGGACTCGGGGTTGATTCTCGAGTCAGCGTAATTTACGATCGAAGAAATTTAGGTTATTTAATTTAAGGGGTTGTCGTTGATTGCGGGGAAATTTAGGAATTATCATGATTTTTTTTTTAGGAACGTTTACGTATTTTTATTACAATACATTATACTGTATTAATTGCAACATATATTGAGGTACTTGTGTGCATTTTTTTCATGACACAATTTTCAATTTTCGAGAAACTATTGACGTTGTCCAAAAATGGGTTACCGAAATGAGAAAAATCAAAAAGATTCCGTTGGTACAATATTGAACGCAGTTTGTGAACGAAGAGCTCAGCGGAATTTTGATTTTTTAAATAATGTCGATTTTTCCGAGAAGTTCGATTTTTTAGATTTTGAAAATAAGGTTTTTTACCCATAAAGATATAAATTTTGGGACCAACAAAAAAATTCATTTGTTCGCGAACTAGCCATTATAATTGGGAACAATCTCGTGAACAAATCGATCGGTTGAATTGCCGTCTGAAAATTGATGGTGTCAGACTTACGTAGTGCTCAAATCCTTAGAAAATTACGAGTAAATGTACTTAAGACCATTTACTTCGCAAAAATACGAAAAAAATGTCTATTTTTTCGACCCAAGCAACTAGTTATAACCCCTTAACACGGCGCTGTCCCATCGAGTATACGAAACGAAAGAAAATATGGCGGCACGTCAAATCCGCATCGAACACAACAAAACACGGCTCAACAGAGAAATAAAATCTGTTGCAGTCACTCAAATACGTTGCAGTAACGAGACTGAAAATTTCCTTTTTTTGTTTATTTGTTTTTTGTTTCGCGATTAGTTTTGATACAATGGCATATTTCGAGAAGTCACCTTACATGCGTATGTCAAGGAATTTCTACTTACCTTCCCGACGTGGGTGAAAATAGTTGACTCGGTTATTTCTCAACGCCGCAGGTTGAGTCAACTCCGAGTTCCCGAACGTCTCGAGTTAACTCGGGTTAATTATCAATATATATTCATATATATATTAAGGTGGTTCTTAATTGGGTAATGTTGAAATTTCTTTGGTATCCCCCTTCAAAAGTAATCGACATAAATAGAAAAAAAATTGGTCGCGATCGGGAATTTGTCCGATAAGTCTAACGAAGGGCGACAATCAATCGAATTTTATAGGGAAAAATGCATGAATTTGGAATGTTGTTGAGGAAATTTTTTATTACTTTAAAACTATACATGGCAAAAAAATTTCCTTCGACAATTTTGTAGGAAATTTGATGCTCTACAAAAAAAGTTTTTTGTAAAATTTCCATGAATCTAATATTTATTACGTAAAAATGGCTTTTCATGGCTGGCTCAAAAAGCCATTTTTTTTGCTAATTACTTAATAAATATTAGATTCACGAAAATTTCACAGAAGACCTTTTTTGTAGAGCATCAAATTCCTATGAAATTGTCAAAGGAAATTGTTTTATCATGTATAGTTTCGAAGTAATAAAAAATTTCCTCAACAAAATGTCAAATGCATGCATTTACCCCTATAAAATTCGATGTCTTGTCGCAGCTTATCGAAAAAATTCCCGATTGTCACCGATTTTTTTCTATTTATGTTGATTACTTTTGAAGGAGGATACCAAAGGAATTCCGACATTACGAAATTAAGAACCACCCTAATATATATATATATTAATATATATGCGATTTAAATATTGTATTACTTCTAGAAATTTCTATTTATCTTCCCCACGTGGGTAAAAACAGTTGACTCCACAGTCGACTCGAACGTTATTTCTCAACGCCGCAGGTTGAGTCAACTCCGAGTTCCGAAACGTCTCGAGTTAACTCGGGTTAACTCGAGAGATGTTTGAAAACGCAACCCCGCGATATCTACGACGGTAACAAAACGGCACGACTATAATAAATCGAAGCACGTGGCTTACACCGATCAATCATGAAGGCTATTGTACGTGTTTCCGGTTTGCTCAAGAACTTCACCACGTCTTCCATGCGTCTCGTCAACTCCTCGACGATTAATACGGTAATTATTATTTATATTAGCCGAAAAAAGAACAATTTTAAATAGACAACTATTTTTATCATTAAATTTCTTCTTTCGGACAATTTGAATTGAATTTCAAATTTTCATTACATTTATTTATATATATTATAAATTATAAACTTGATTTCGATTTTATTTTATTTTGTTTTATTTTATTTGATGTCAAATAATATTACGGCCGTCACGCTGGGAGGATTCGATCCAGTCGGTTTTCAAAAAACGATTGTGAGCAAACTATCAGTCCGAAGTTGTTAAAAAAATTACCGAACATGCTTCGAACGTTCCAGATGATGTACGAAAAGTTTATTTACGAGAAATAAAATGGTAACGTGTTAAAAAAAATTCATAAAGAGATAATAACGGAAACAAAACCCGCCGGTCGTCGATTAATCGACGGTTGGATTCCACCCAGTGTGACGGTAAAAGGTCAAAAAAATATATCTGCGTATTATAAAATAAAATAAAGAGTGAATTTTCATTCCGTGCGCAGCGACTCGGTCGGTAACGAAGACTGCAAATAATTTTTTTTCAAGGATCTCGAACGTTTCTCGTTAAAAGAACGTTCTTGCGTCATATCGCATGACTCGAGACTTTTCATTCGTCGACGAAAGATGAGACTGCGAAACCCAGGCGATAATCGTTGGATTTTTCATTTCGTGGAATCCAACGATTTTATTGTTTTTCCATTTCCCAAGATTAAAACTATTCTCATTTGTCGTCGCGAAAAACTATTCAAAATAATCTTCAAATTTTGAGTTTGCGGAAAATCCGACCGCGGGAGTTTAAAATGGAAGTCATAAAAAATGCAAAAAAAAATAACATACGTTAAACCATGCGAAATATATTTTTGAATACATATATATGGAAAAAAAAACAAACAAACATGAAGATACGACGAGATAAGAAATAAATATCGGCACAAAGTTGATTTGCTTGTCGCGACGGCAGACAGTGGATGCCTTCACCTGCTCGTTGCGGTTTTAACGCACTAATTATTCGTCCCAATCCCCGTAAACGCAAACAAATTACTCGTCCAAACAGTACGCAACATTTTTCATACAAAATATTGCTATTAAGTTATCATTCGTCCACCAAATATCTTTCAAAAGCTTCGCTCAATCAATCGATGTTCTAAAACAAAAAATAAAAACATTTCTCTAAATCTAAACACTATTTTCAGTCAATAAAAAAATGGTGACCTAAAAAAATTGAATTACCCCATAGAATCCCTGAAACGCACTGTACTCGATCCACGATGTGAATAAACATGTCTCCAAGAGAATTAATGTACTCGTGTGAGAAGCATTTGTGGAAAAACCGGTATATTAAATGAAATTTACAAGTACGATCGAAAATGAATTAACGGTACGCCATGAACACGCCAAGAAAATCGCAAAATCGGTCTACAGGTTAATATTAAATTTTATATACCGGTTTATGGATCAAATGCTTCCTCTACGAATGCGTTGATGTTTGCAAAAAAAGAAAAAAAAAGAAAGAAAAAATCTTTAACGCCATTTCACATTCTCGATAGTCGGTGACACCCATCTTACGTCATTTACATGATTTCTCTCGAGATAACTTGTCCAGATAATCAACGACTCTTCCCGACTTTCGTACCAACAAAAACAAAACAAACAAATCTGAAGCGGAAGCAATTAACGCGTTTTATCGTTAAAAAAAATAAATAAATAATTCCTGACTCGATAGTTTAGGCTATTATATCTCCGTGACGAAACGAAAAAAAGATGGCATAATTAATTGCATAAGATTTCAAGAGTAGAAGGTCTCGGTGCGAAGCAAGGCCTGAGTTATTGAGATCGTCCGATTACGGAGCCGAGCAAGCGTAGCAATCAGGGCGTGAAGGACCTGAAGTATTTTTTTATCCCATCAATCGACTTTGATACGACGTTGAGTGTTGGCATGTCTCGGGAAAATTTTTTTTATACGATTCACGGATGGCCCAATGATCATTGATGAGTGGTTGAAGGAAAATCCGGATGTACTTGCCAATTTTATTCGTTCTTTCTTAGTTCAAAATTAATTTGATTAAGCTGATGTTAATGTCATATGAAAGAGGTGAACAGACTTATAATATTTGTTCCTTTACTAAATCGACAATTGTGATATAAAATGATATTTATATTACATTATATTATAATAATTGACTATTGTGATATAATATAATATAATATAATATTATAAGCGTTAGTTTATTAAATAAACTAATATTATTAATGTAATGTTATCAGTTTCTTTACCTTTATTATATTATATTGTTATAAGTTTAATTGAATAAGTTTTGAATAAAAGAATGACGGATAAAAATGCTAAGTATATCCGGATTCCCCTTTAGATATTATACGAACACACACGTCTATAAATATAATATTAAAGATACGTCAACAACTTAATAATATTAAATTAACATATTAATATAATTGTGTGTGTATGATATGTACCTTAATATGATCATTATTTCATATGATATTAATATAAATATTATATTATATCAATAAATTCTGGATGAATACAAATAATATTCATAAATCAACGTCAATTTAATTCAATCGAATCAATCAAATCCTTCATTCCATCGTTTCAAAATATAATTTAATTTAATTTTCATTTATTCATCCATCCGAAAGCCGACGAAAAGCAAACCCCATCGACGTATGTTCTAGCATTAATATCCGACCGAAGATCATATTGACAACCTTTTCCGATCGATCTCCACCCGCGGAAACCAGTTTCGCGATAATTGGGGAGTCTGCGTGCGGATAATACGCGGGACCGGGATCGGTGAGGCAAAATAAAAATAAAAAAAAAAAAGAATTCTTCGGGGCTGAAGTAAAAACGAGATCGAAGCCACTTCAGGAACATTCTACTACGCCGTTAGGGCTCATCGAAATATTTTAGCGAACCAAGCCGAAGGTACCACGACTAGGGACTCCCGTTCGACTTCCATCGTCGCTGGGGGGATGTGGGGGGACGTGGAGGGAGGAGGGGGGTCGATGATACGCCGTAAGAACGAGAAAATTGGCCAATGGTTGCCAGTGATAATAACGGGTGTGAGTGGTGGGGTGGTTGTCGGATGCGATACATAAAAAGTGGTCATCCTCCACCACGCGACAGTCACTCCGAATCCATCCAACTCGACTCGCGGGCACGTCAACGGCTTCCCGACGTTATTACCGCGAGTCCCCCCTTCGCGAACAACGCTCCGAACATCGAGCATCGTCGATTATCGTTCGCCTTTGAACATCCATTGGCTCTTCGATTTCGCCAATTTTTTACAAATCCATCCACGGTATTTCGTAAGTTTTTTTCTTGAGTGTATTTATTTTATTTTCTTTATTTTTGGGTACTGTTTACTATGGAAGATTCGTTATTTTTTGAAATTTTATTGCGGCTGATTAAATTGAGAGTTTCGATTGGCGATTTTTGCTTTTTGATTTTTGTGAGGTTATTTTTCGCAATTTTTTGTTTGTTAAATTTGATGACTTGAGTGGAAGAATTGTGTATGGGCTGTATATTGACTGTATATTGAATTGGGCATGTAGAGGGTATACATGAACTATATATGATCGATATATCCCCAATTCCTATACATGATTTTTTTATATATTCCCGAGTAAAAAATTATATTTAGTCGATATACGAACTATGTACGGAATTGGGCATATATAGGTATTGTACAGAATATATATAGTCTATACGTAGACTATATATGCCTAATCCTATATATCGTAAAAAATAATAATAATAAAAAAGGAAGGAAAAATATATATGTAGTCAATATATCAACTATACAGTCTATGGATGGACTATACACAACTATATAATATATGCATAGACTATGTATGCTCGATTCCGTATATAGTTTATACACAGACTATATATAATTTTTTTTCTCGGGTTACAATATTATATTAAAGAGAATTATATACTATTATTATTTTTGGAATTGTTATATTCATTTGTAGATTTTTTTAAATTGTACATATATTGACTATACATAAACTAAATATGCTCAATTCCATATATAGATAATATATAGACTATACGTGATTCTTTCACTTGGGTAAATAATTTGATTGGCACGATTTTTTTCTAATCGTAAAAATATAGTCATTGGTTAAAAAAGTCGGGAAATATATAATTCTACGCACCACGAATATTGATTAAATGGGAGTTAATTGTGGGAAGTAATTGTGATGGAAATTTCGTAAAGCGTACGAAAGACAATGAACGTTCGGCTTTTTGTGAAAATAGTTTTCTATATCGGGATAACGATTTAGTTGCTTCAAATGGATCGCGTATGCAGCACGTGCAGTCGGTGGAAACGTGATCGATTGCATTTACATTTTGACGTAGACTCAGTTCGCAATACAGTAACACGTGCGCGAGGTCGAAAGCCAGCGGCGTTAATATCACAATCGTACATTCGACTTCGTAATACTCCAAGATTTATTTTTGTAATTGTTCACATTCATATCGCGAACAAAGTATGTACAAAAAAACTAATTATCGGGAGTTGGAAAAATATTCAAGCGTGAAATTTTAGTACAAATATATGTTTTGAGGGGTTATATCTAGTTGTTTCCGGGAAGATTAAGGGATTTTCGTGATTTTTTTTAGTCATGTGATATTTTTAATAGAATAATCGATTCGCCTCTGTGAACGATTCGATTTCTGAAAAATCAAACGTTTTCCATGAAAAATTGTATGTAAGTACCTCAATTCATTTTTTCTTTAACCGCGTCTAAAAAATTATCTTCGAAAATCGGCAAAATCGCGTATATAAAGTCTTAAAATCAAGAAACACTCGAATTTTCGCACACGACGTTAAAAGTACCATTTCGACGGCGTCCAGTAAGATTACACACCGCTAGATGGGTCTCGGTGACGGTAGACTCCACGAGCTACGTATCCACTCCGCTAGATGGCTCGCGTTGTCAATGCCGCGAAACCCACGCAGGCTGTTTTGACTCAAAGTAAATTCTCAAAACTCATATCGGTACAGTTCGACTTCAGTAACTTTTACAGTAATTCCGTGACGGTTGTGATGATAAAAATATTGTTTCGCGATGAAACGATTCGCAATTTATTTATGTGTCGTAATTATTGCACAGACAATGCCGGGTCAAATTGTCGAGCCGAGCAAGGCCAAACGTGCGACGTTCGGAATGGGCTGCTTTTGGGCAGGTGATTCCCTTTTCGGAGCAACTCCCGGCGTAATAAGAACCTGCGTCGGTTACGCCGGAGGTTCAAAACCTTCGCCGACCTACAGAAACATGTGAGTACAAATTGTGAAAAAAACCAACGATTGGAAAATATTCTTACAAATCTTATTTACTCGGGAAACACTATAGATCAAACTGTTTTTTCGACACCTTTACTCCACAATGAGGATCAAATACGTCCCAGCGTCTTAAAAATTACTCCGAAGTGCTCCGAAAAATTCTAACAAATTCATTAAATCCTCCGACCTAACCAAATAACTTATAAAACAATAATCGAAACGGAAAACTAGACTACACAGCGCGAATTACGCAAAAATGGAATCAAAACTGGGTGATGTGTCATTGTGGTAAACTGATTCGGGATTGATGACCTTTGTGGAATCTGTGGCTCCAATCAATTGTTTCTGATTGGTGTCTGAGTGTGTGTGTGTTTATGAATTATCCTGAAACAATCATCAACTGTCACTTTGCCGAAGGAATTATTTGTTTAAACAATATAATCATATAAACAAATGAAAATATGAAGAACGCACTATTTGGGCGAGGTCACCCCGTGATCGCCGTTGCGGATTAAGGGTTAAATTGTTGCTATCTAATAACCAAATGGGAGAGCGTGCCGTTCGTCACGTCAACGCGACATCGTCGTGTCACCCACGAGTACGAGACCTGCGTAACAGGGGGCGCTGTTGCGGTCGGGGTTTTCACTTGCGGGTCTTGCAGTGACGACGGTGGGGGTAAACACCCTTATTGGTTGAGTCACGATGCGTCGCGCGTGTTACAAAAAATGGTGTCCCTTCGGGAGACCGCCACGGTCAAGGTCAGACCGTCCTTGGTTCTTGCCGCGGCCGCCATTGGTCCTACGGACCTTCGGCCGTACAACCGCCTACCCCCACCATTGGAATTTTGCTTTTATGCAAGGCCCTAAGCGTCTGGGTCTTGTTTGGAAGCCCTTCAGCTCTTGCATCTTCGATTCCCACCGACACCAATGGAAATTTTCTATGTTTTCCTGTGCTCTCCTGGTGGTTCGGAACCCGGCTTAAAAAATAGTAGGTCCGCTGTATAATGGAAAATATACTTTGAAACGTAGGAATTAATTTTGAATTTTATCCGATCATCCGATCGGACATCGTAAGAGGGATAAGGGTAGGGGTAATCCCTTCTAAAGAAATATTATTGCATACAGTTGGAAACGATTGAATGCTGAATCGTTCCCAATCGTTCTCCATTGAGGTATTCTTTTTTCAATCGTTCTCAAATGTTCCTTGTCAGTCAAGCGTTTTTCATTCGTTCCCAATCATTCCCAATTGTACCCAGTCGTTTCAATTTTGTCAACAGAGAATAAAAAACGATGCCATCTGTCATATCAGTATTATAACAACGCAACGTTCCACCGCCGCAACACGGCATGTATAATCGACACTATCAAACGGTTTCGCAAGTAAATATCCACAACAGAGCTACTGCGTGAAATATATTTCGCAAAATATTTGCATTCATTCGTTCTCGCTTTTACCCGAAAAGTTTTATAGTAATATCAGATAAACCGGCGACGTGTGAACCAGATAGTCCAGTAAAAAAGGCCGAAAGTGGAGACCCTGAGCCAGTAAGCTTTGCATTAATACATCAAGAGAACTTCTGATGTCTTGAAAAATCGGTTTACATTCGCCTTACATTCGGTTACATTTTCGTATTATCTTGTATTTCCGCGAAGATAAAAAAAAACTATTTAAAAAAAATGAAAGTCACGTATTTTGAAGCGTTTCATCGACTACTATATATTGTTATCGTTCTGACGAAATATCTTCCACGCTCTTGACTTGGCGGTGAGCGGACCGATAAGACGATAAGGGGCCCCCAACGTACTCTGTATGATTGATAACGATCTTACGTACAGATCCGGAAGTTGCCTCAATTCTCTACGTCGACTAACTATCCTGCGACGTGTGTTTCACTGTTACGAGCTGTTAAGGGGGGGAAAGGTTAATTCGATATAAAAAAAAAAACATATTTTCGATAATTTTTTTTTACGACACAGTTAATATCCATTTATTTCTATAATAACTACTCAATAAAGCAACATTCGAAGAATATTCTATACAATCTTCATCAACTTTCATGAACAAATGAGCGGCTGATGGTGAATCCCCGCGGACGCCTCAGAAAAAAACTTTTATTCCGGTGCCAATCATAACTCATCACTTGCTTTTATCCTATTCGGATTAAATTCAAGCATACAATTAAAATAATTTACTCTGTAATTAAAGTTCCAAGCGCATTTCGTTTCTGGCTGGCATTTAAAAAAATATGATTCCTTAGATCTCAGCTCCAGAAGTTCAATCGTTACCGTGAGTTCAGCGAATAATATTAAACAAAATAATGGTAATAAAACTATAAAGAATCACAATAATCCCATGCAATACCCGCTTTCCCTTGATTCCGTGAATTTCGAACAGTTGTACAGCTAAAAATCAGCAAGCAAAGTGTCTGCCAAATGTTTTTTCGTATCCACGGAGTCATAATGAATCGAATAGGCGCAATGAGAACCGTGTGCAAATGACTTGGTAGAACTTTTTCTTAAAAACATTTTTACAACCCCGTCCCATGATAATGCAGAGCCCTGAATGTCTGCCTCTTCGATTTTCTTCGTTTCCAAGATGATTGTGACCATCAACCCCCGAGGCATACATGTGCAAATGATTTAATACCCCCCCTTTTTTTAATCAACTTCAATCCGCTGTAACGCGATAACGCAGCGACGTAGGATCTTAATTGACTGCACCAAATCAATTCGTATTGATGTAAACTGCAATCCACCTCGATGTGAAACTTGTGCGAATCATATACCGAAATGGATCGCCAGCTCCCTAACTAAATCGAGTTGAAACTCAATAAAGTTTATACAATTTGATCGGGAGCATTTTTTAATCAGAATTATAATTTTTAACCGTTCGATCTTCGCAGCGGAGACCACACCGAGGTCATTGACATCGTCTACGATCCTGCAGTAATATCGTACTCAGAACTGCTCAACTTATTCTGGAACAATCACGAGTACGGTCTCACGAATAAGATCAAACGTCAGGTAATTTATTTCTCAAATATTCAACTTACCGTTTGGAAAAAAATCGACGACGTTTCCGCAAACCGTATCAGAGCTCAGCACTTGAGCCACGAGCTCGACCACTCGATGCGGATAATATTTTATAACGTCGAGTTTCCCAATTCAATGATTCAGATATAATCGACTTTATCGGATTTATCGAACCGAAACGAGGAAAATGAAAGAAAAATAAAAAATTGTCATCAAATCTTCATTAATTTCAATGAAGTCAGTTGTCATAAAAAATTGTCATCAAGTTTTCATTGATTTCAATGAAGTCAGTTGTCATAAAAAAATGTCATCAAGTTTTCATTGATTCCAATGAAGTTCATTAAGTTCTATAATGTCGTTGAAAATCCATCAACGAGCGTTTAACAAAAAATCAGTCGAATGCAATGAGCCGTTACGTTTCGGTTGATTAAGATGTGAGCCACATTCCCTTGAGCGCGCTCAAAACCGAGTGAATTTGAAAAATTATTATAGAGGTTATATGATAATAAATAAATTTAATTGTTGATTCCAATTTTTTTAATTTATTTTTCAACTACAAGAAAAAAAGTGAAGATTTTTTTTCTTCTCAAATTAACATAATTTTTTACGAGTATGAATGGATTATCGATGAAAACCATGGTCGGCATCGTAACTTCACCAAAAATTATCCAATCTGCAAAAATAAAGGAGCAATTAGTAAAGTAATGTAGTAGTTATTGTCCGACGGAAGATTTTTTACCTCCAAAAATAAAGAAACTATAATATTTCACTTCACATCACTACTCTGATGTGCAGAGAAAAAAAAATGTGTTTAATAATTTATAAAAAATTGTCGAACCAAAAAATAAAAATAAACCTTTCGTCAGACCATAGAGAAGATACTTACCAAGCTTTAAGAAAAAACTAAAAAAATATTAATAATCGATTGAATTATCGTGCAGACTCTGTCCAAAAACATAGTTTCAAAAACAGAGGAAAATAATATTAATATTTAAAAAAAATATATTATTATTAATAAAAATTAAGAATTTTTTTTATAGTTGCGAAATTAATAAAAAAATGTGAAATCAAGAATTTCATTTTTTTTTCGCCACATAACCTTCATAATAATTTTTAAAATTCACTCGGTTTTCAATACGCGCATGAATATGCGAGCTCTCAATACAGAAAATTCGTCAGCCGTTTAATAATAATAACGTTTATCTTCTAATTGCAGTACGCTTCGTTGATTCTTTATCACGACGACGAGCAGAGAAACGTTGCCGAGAAATCCCGAACCCACGAACAACACGAACGCGGTGAATTATTAGTCACGGAAATCAAACAATTCGAGACGTTATATCCGGCCGAAGAGTAAGTATTACGCATTACTGTAACTACAAATTTGTTTCTGCATCTCAAATTGTTTTTTTTTTATTCAACGATCTCCGATTTTACATTTCCGCAGTTATCATCAGAAATATCGTCTGCAAGGTCATTCGTGGCTGATAAAATCGTTGGGTCTCACAAACGGCGAAGCCCTTCGATCGTCGTCACTGGCCAGCAGATTGAACGGTTACGTGGCCGGCGCGGGAACGATCGAACAATTCGAGAAAGAATTGCCGAGTATGAATCTCAACGAAATAACATCGCTTTATCTGCGAAAATGCATCAAAGAAAATCACGGAAACGGATTGTACTGCTAGCGTTTCGACGTTCGCGATTCAAAATTGCGCGGAATAAATTACTAAATCAATTTTTTCCTCCAAAAATAGACACGGTGGAACGTCAATTATCCAAATCATCGTTTGATTCGTCGCGATATTCGATTATCGAACGCTGTTGAAGAACGAAACATTCTCACTTTTTTATCGAATAAATAAAAATAAAAAATATTTCATTCGTGCGATTTACCGATGTTGATTATTTTTATAAATATATATATTTTTTTTAAATTACATTCGATGGTTTCGGGTTGTTTTTTGCTACGAAATAACATCGTTCGATCATTGGAATTTACGATAATGCGATCCTGACTTGGTCCCGATTGATTCGCATAATTGACGTTTCAGCGCGAAACAAATACAAGACGTAGGCTGATAATTTGTTGACTTTTTGTTCCGAGGTTTGAGAAGACCACAGCCTGAAATTCTTTTTAATCGAATAAACAAACGAATATATCTATCGATCGTATGGCTTGCATTACGTGAATATTCTTAGCGTAGTCCGCGAGATCGCAGCGAGCGAGCGCACGTGCTGCGAAGATTGCCATGATGATCGAAGCGCATGCCATGCAGCTCTTACGATTATGCCAGTTGACTCGCCCGCATTTTTATTGCGCGCGCAATACACGCGACGAACGATGATAATCGTGTCGATCAATCACTGACCCGTCGAGCGTTTGATTATTACTCCGCTCTACGACGAATGCTTTCTGTTACTTAGGTATAAGTTTGTTATTGTTTCGTCGTGGATCATCGAGCGAGAAATTAATTCACATGCAGATTGTATTTAAATTTTATCGAAATAACGCAATTTCTTGGAATAAACGTATATTTAGCGTATTGTGTTGTTTTTTTTCAATCAGTCGTCGCCCTGTCGGTAAGAAAGAATTCTGATTGCGCGCTAAGGGATGACGGAAAGTGACCTTTGGGAAAGTTCTCCCGTGTCAGTTTGCCTCAAATCTCCCACCCTTTTTCCGAGCTCATTCGAAAGCGAAGCGATTTTTTATCTGTCGAAAATCGCGAAAAATCGAATATGAACAGTCGGGCATGATTTTTTTGTTGCATGTTCGATGGATATCCAATTTTAATGATTATGTCCGTCTGCGCTGATTCGAAAATCGCGCCAATTACGGGCTCTGAAATTTAGAGGACGAACCGCAGATTGAGACCCACTGGTCGTTTCGCCTTCGAGCGAACTCGGAAAAAGGGTGGGAGACTTGAGGCAAACTGACACGGGGCCACTTTTCCAAAGGCCACTTTCCTCCAGCCCGTAATCATTATTATCGAGTCAATATTTTTACGCGGGCGTAGGTAAGATAGATTTCTTCAAATTAAATTCATGTCCCGACTCCGCCAATTCACGGGAACGATTCTATCCGTTGTCGTTAATGCGATGGGTTACTTGTCTGGCTCTCTCAGATTGTTATAAGTGCGTGGGAACCCACTGAATTTCCTCCAAGGAAAATTCCTCGCCATCGTTAGTCTCTCGGATAAAATACGAGAACGATTGACTGCAGAATTCTTAGTCAAAGTCAACCGTTCTCGTTTTCGATTCGAAAAATCAATCGTAGCTAAAAATAATGGATTACAGTTTCGGTTACCGATCGCGCACTAGCACATTGTCTTAAGGTGAGGGACTACATCGGCGAATGCGAAAGAGATAGCTGCAATCACGGCAGCACGTTGTTTGTCGCCACAATTGTTCTGTCGAATCAAACACGGTTCTTACATCATGCGGCTGAGAATTATTGTGCATGATGGAAAGACCGTCTTTTACTCGACAAAACAATTGGGGCCCCAAACAATTGATTACAGTTTTCTGTTACCGACCGAGCAGTATCCCATTACCTTAAAGTTGGCACCGAGCTTGATACCCAAAACATGGGCTCTGTTGCACCTCGCTGTTTGTATCTCGCCGAGCTGCCCTCGTGCTGGTCTACCACTGAGACAGTTTGCCCAGTTTTTATCTTGACTCGACGCCGAGATGACGCGTCATCTTACCCGCGTTTCATCTTGACCCGAGCGTCGTCGTGCAGCGGATCTCAACCTTTGGCTCCTAATCCGAGTATTTCGGTTTGGAATGAATAAAGAAAATCAAATCTAAAATATCGTTCGAAATGCGTTTATCGGACATTGAGTAGCTCTCTAATTTTTAAGATTAAATCCGAGCGCGGCGCTTTAAAAATCGTGCAAACTACGGGCTGTCAGTTTTGTATTAAAAACTCGGATTCGGAGCCAAAGGTTGATACTCGCTGGTTAGGCGCGCGCAGTGCGGCTCTTGGAAGCCAAGATGGGGACCGAGTAAAGCTCGGTCGGTAAAGACGACGCTCGGGTCAAGATAAAACGCGATTGAGATAACCGGTCATCGCAACGTCGAGTCAAGATGAAAAGTGGGCAAACTGTCCCGGTGGCAGACTGGCACCGAGGCAGCTTGACGGAAGGCAAACTGGGACCGTCCCTTCTACGTGCACGAACCAAATCCATACTCAGTCGGTAAAAAAAGTGGTAATCAATCATTCTCAAGGGTGTCAAACCTTTCTGAATCAAGCAAGTCTTACATTATACAGAATCACACGACTAATGATGTAAGCCTGCCCGTATCCAGATGCATTTGACACCTTCAGAAATAAATCGTTTGCAGCTTTCATTGCCAATTGACTGTGTTTGGCCTCGTCGGAAATAATCGCGTTGGACCGAAAAAAAAAAAAATTGATCGTGACGATGACTCATAAATCCGATCTCGCGATAGTGTCATCAATAGCGAAGTAATCGATCTTCGGAATCAAACAGCGATAAACAAATTTTGCCGATAATTTTATATCGCGATAAAAAAAGAAAAACTTCGAGCAGTTCGTGGCGCACGCAACGTTTGTAGTGCGATAAACGCGAACACGTGTCCGAGCAGTATTTACGAACTAGGGAGCGGGAGGAAGGAAAGTTTTCGTCGCCATGGTCGACGTACCAGCGCGGTGGAGTTGGCCAGTCGTAGTGTATAAATGCGACAGATGCGTCAGTCGAAAAGCCACTCCCCGCGATTTCCCGTATGCGAGCGTTTCGAGCACGTTACCGACCGATTTATCGGTCGTGACGTCGGTGCCGGAAGATACAAAATTAGTCGGAACAAAACCGTGAGACAGTGCGTTGGGAAATGATCGAAAATTAAGTGATTGAAATAATAATTGAAATTCAATAAATGAATAAATAAAATACAAAAATGGAAGAAGAAACAGATAATTCGAAAATTAATAGACAAACTAATTTAATATGACTGACAAATAAATGAATAATAAACAAACATCAATAAATAAAAGAATGAATAAATAAATAACGAATGATCGATAAAACGATGAATAATAAACTAAACAATGATAATAAAATAATCGAAGAATATTTAAAATTTGAAAAATCAAAAAAAAATTTGAATAAAAATTTTTTGTTGATTGAAAAAAACAACAATGAAAATGAAGAATGTTCGACGATGAGGATTATGTGGTGAATTATTGGATCCCAACGGAATGTCCTAGCGAATAAACTCGTTTGGTTTATTCATGATGAATTGATTGTCACAGTTTCGATGCAGTTTAGCTGACGTTGAGCCAACGAACCGCGGATCGAGGGATGTACGTCGTTTGGCTTCGTGGATATACCAATTGTGTTCTTACGTGTTTCATTTTCCATCGTCCAATGTGAACCAAAAATAAACGCAACAATGACAATAAAAATAAATATAACAGCAACGAAAAAAAAAAAAAAAAGAACGACGAGAATATTGTAACGAGCATCGAGAGAAAGGTGAAAGTCTTGTTGGCAAATAAAAGTTCACTTCGTATTCTCAAATATTCAAGAGCTCTCGAACGTGTTTTCGTACGTTGAATCGAGTACGGTGGAAGAGAAACGCGGTTGGTATTCTTATTGGCGAACTGGTCAGCCAGCCGGACACTCTTCGTTTCCGAGGAGCGAATCGAACGGTGTGGCTTCGAGATAATATTGGATTTTTTAAATAAACAAACAATCATGGGCATCGTTTCGTCGACTTTGATATCGGTGGCGATACGATTCGCCTGGAATTGTCAGAGATTTTTGGATCCCGGATACAGGTTTGTTTGGAAACTTTTCGCTCTAAATTGTTGCAATTTTAATTGTTGCGCGTAGAATGCTTTATTTACATTATATCATTTTTTATCGAGATTTTTTGATCGAAATAGGTGCAGAGTCTTCCAAAATCCCTAGAAAAGTCGAGGGGGAAAAATTTCTGGATGTGTATGTCCTGGCGTGTATGTGTGTGGGTAGTTTGTAATTTTGAAAAATTAAAAACTCTACCTCAAAAATTACTATCGACCGTTCGAGCTGAAATTTTCCGTCCAACCACAGCAAAAACCTTTTTTTTTTCTAATAATGCTGCGTCGTGATCGAATCGGATAAAACTCATTTGTTCCTTCTATACTTTTACGGTTATTTCAAACTGTACAAGTCGCCAGCGCATGCGCAAAAATTCAAAGATCTGATTGGCCGCGCGGGTAAAGTTTGCGTGCCGCCCGATGATCACGTGGTCATGCTCGGTCGGCAATAAAAAACTGTAAAGCATTGTTCTCGGTTGTGATAGATTTTTCGAATAAAATATTAGAACGATCGACTGCATTGCAAAATTCTGCAGTCAACCGTTCTCATTTTTTAACCAAGGGGTCAATCTTGGCCGAGAACAGTACTTTGGGAAGATTCAGCCATCTCTCTCGTACTTATACCGATGTGAGACGGGCACACGACATGTAGCACATCACCTTGAAGTCGCAGCTAATAACAATTTTCACTTATCGCGCACGTGCCTAATGACTTGCTTCAACTGATGTTCATTTTTTACAAATATCGTTCGTTCAATCGTTTTTTGTTGTTGTTTTTTTCCCCCACAGACCTGGCTAACCGTCTATGAGTCTGACGTAGCGTGAACGTAAAAATATCCGGACATTAATTATTTTTTAATGAAAAAACGTCCTTCCATTGTCCTTCGTGTAATTTTCACGAGCCCGGTGACTCTAGTATTCATTCGCGGTAAAATACTGTGCGTGATAACGACTGTGAGTCATAAATTATACGTCGTACTGAAACGTCGTGGTCTTTTTACGCATTGTCACTATTTGTCCGAACTTGTTATCGTTTAAGGTTCGTTCACAACATTGTACGTGTAATTACAAACGCGCTATTGCCGCGTAACGTTTTCACGTAATAGTCGATAATGTTTTTAGTTGAATCATTCATGAATGGATGCAAGCGGACGATACGAACGATTGTGAATTCTATTATTCGTCGACATATATCAGGAAAAGCGTGTATTGTAACGAATGATTTTATTCTGTACGTTTTATTGGTTCGTTGTAATTAATCGTGGTAAATAATCGCCGGGATCTTGCGAGAATCAAGCATGATGGTCAGAATTTTATTTCCATGGCGTTCTCTTGGGCGCTCTGCCTATAAAATTAAGCTTTTAGTCACTGGAGGGGGTCCCGGGTGACCCCAAGGGAATATAAAAGAGGCGCGCCTCGGACACAGTTGTCTGCTTTGCAGAGGAAAAAAAATTGTTCTCATAATTTTACAGATATTGATGTTGTCATATTCTGCCCCGTGAATCATCTGATTTCTAACTTTTCAAAAATTAACCTTTCATCGTCACCCTACCAAATAACATCACGGCCGTCACACTGGGTGGATTCCACCCAGTCAGTTAAAAAAGAAACGATTGTCACCAAACTATCTGTCCGAAGTGGTTAAAAAAATTACAGAACATGTTAAACGTGAATTGCCTGCATAAATATACAAATATACTTACTTGGATAAATATGCAAAACTAAATCGAGAATAAGCGACTTATATTAGTCAACGGGCCGTCCTCGGAATTATTTCGAGGGTCGGCCCACGCAACAATCGGCCAACCTATTACCTTATTTTGGGGTGACAGCGAGCGGCTGACGACGTCATCCGCGTGCGCAGGAATTCAGCCTTTAGTAATGGGCACTGTGCGAACAGTTTTGCTGGTATGTTCTGTTTAATTCGACCAAAATGGGACTAAAACTGGTGTCCCAGTGCCAAGCAGAGTGGATGAGAGATGTAGTGATTAGTCGGGTATCTCCCTCTCTTTCTCTCTTTCTCTTTTTTCACGCTTTCTTGAAATAAATAATAAGGAGAAGAAATCACAGAATAATTACAAAAAAAAATGAATAACCATATATTTATCGATCTCTTTCGCTCTGTCTCTTTCCTACTTTGTTTCCGTTTCCTTCTTTCTGGAAAGCAACAGTAAGTTGAATGAATAATAGAATAATAAAGGAAGAAATAAGTGACCATATGTTTATCTATCCATCTATTCTCTCCTCTTTTTTCTCTCTCTTTCTTTTCCGCTTTATCTTTCTCTCTTTCTCTCTTGCTCTCTCTCGTATAGTCCCTGTAAGAAGTTAAGGTCGTACTGGATGGATATTAAAAAATTGCTAAATTTTTTGAAAAATTGATGAATAATAATTCTTGATACAATAATAATACATGAATTATTGCAGATTTTTTCACTACATAATTTCGGAGTTATGAATTTATGAATTCAGCACGGTTGCTTATAGGAAAACAGCTTCTGCAGTTGTTGATGGTTACAAAACGAATGGAATGGAATGGAAAGATTTAGGGATCAATAGATTGATTATGCTTAGTTTCAAATGAATCGACTGAGTAATTGTCGGAAAATTAATTAAAGTAACGAGGAGTATCGCTTGAAACAGTTGAAACAGTTGTACAGTCACTGGCAAAACCGCAGTCAACCACACGCCAATATCATCGAATTTGTCTTCAATTATCATTAAAACTGGTAAATTAACATTTCCAAATGTTAATTCATTATTACTTCAGCTATTCGTAAGTCTAAACATGTACCCCATGATCTAGACTTGTAAATCCACGATTCACTCATTTTGAACCAACTTTTTTGCCCAACGGTCTATCCGGTAAGACCTTAACTCGTGTTACTAACTTTCGACGTTCGTAAAGTACGCTGATTCGAGAGCCAAACTTGCTCCAACGGGGTCAAAGTTTCGAACAGAGCTCCGAGCCCTACCAGCGCAACGTAACGTTTAATTAACGACATTCATATCTTGTGCCAATGGACCGAACGAAGATAAAACCCGTAACCTCGTTGAATGTCGATAAACGAACTTTTTCTTCAGACTGTATCGCACCCCATGCGCAGCCGTGGATGCTTGCGCACATCGACGTAACGTTGTTACAACTCCAGACTCTATTATTTTTTTTTTCGTTCGTGCGACAATGGGAACCTTACGGGTTTACCGTGTTCGAGTATTATTCGATTTCAATGGTACATTTCTGGGGATGAAATCCCCGAGATCTCAGCGACCCTCGTCCGCACTAGCCCTTATACCCCTCTTCGGCCCCTCTATCCGTATCTTTTTTCGTATATCGTACCACGTATCCGTGCTGCTATATTATTCTCAGCTCGATTTCGCTGCGCCACGCCGCTTTCGCTTGGGACGAACTTGCTAGCTGGAAGCTGGAAAAAAATCCCCTAACTCATCCCACTGCACAATCTGCAGATCCTTTGAAAGAATTTATTTTTTTATTACTAGATTATCGTGGTTTATAATAGCTACTGAATATTAGAATCAATCGTAGAACACAAATTCACCCAAATCATTCATTATCATTGTGGGAATAGGATAATTTTGATTGTTTCGTGGCAATCAATCATAGTTATTTGTTTGACAAGGCATTCAAAATATTGACGGATTCTACAAACACGTACAAATAAAATAAAATATCAAGACCAAATGCTATTTATATAAATAAATAGAGAGTATAGAATTTTTTTTAAAATTCATAACCAATTGAATAAATAAAAAAAAATAAAATAAATAAATAAATTGAATTTATCAATACATAAAATAAATCTACGAATTCGACGGAAATTTTTGTTTCTCTTTCGTTTTCTCAACGATAACTCGATCCGACTAAAATTGATCTTGATATTCAATATTCCAATGAACCCTCAGTGCTCCGTTGGACCCGCTGAGGAGTCCAAAAATAAGAAAAAGTTCTAAATTCATTTTTTATTCTCAACTGTCAATAACTAATAACTAATCAATAATTTTTTAATTTTTACTCTCGGAGCGCAGATCGAGAATTCTGACTAAAAACTATTAATACCAAAAGCTAAATTAATAGCTAAATTAATTTATTACTTCGTCTCTTATAAAACAACATTCTATTTTCATAAATACAACGAATGATCCGAATCACTCTAAAGTACTGAATCATCATTCGAACGTATCAAAACGATTTAAATCATTACAAGCATCTCGATGACGAGAGTGTGCAATCGTTTTGAAGTATACGTTCACAACACAACAGTTGTATAGCTATGAATAATTAATTATTGAGGGCGACCCCGTCGTCTCCATTCAACGATCGTCGCAAGCGAAAATAGCGATACGTTTATTCGGTGCGCTTGCACCTAGCTCAGCTGTTGCTCGGACGGGTGCTCGGTGCGCGTGCACCGAGGACGAACCCACGGAGCGCATTCCGGTGCGCTTGCACCTTGTCTTCTTTCCGCGAGATCGTCGATTTCCACGGGTTCGCGAGCACGCAGCAATGCTTACGTGCGACCACGTGACTCGCGTAACGTTCGATACGTCTATCACACGCGCACTGCATGCTGGCTAAGCGAAAGATTGGACCAAGAGCGTGGGAGAGAGAGAGAGATAGAGAGGGAGAAGGAAATAGAGAGACAGAGAGAAGGATAGATTAGGAGAGTCGTGCAAATCGGAACGATTTTCCGTTCCTCCATACACTGGGTCTCTCTCTCTCTCTCTCTCTCTCTCTCTCTTAAATTTCTGCTCATTCTCAAATTTGTCCAATAGTAATTGCTGGGGCAAAATAAACAAACAATCAATCAATCAATCAATCTCTCTCTCTCTCTCTCTCTCTCTCTCTCTCTCTCTCTATCTCTCTCTCGCTATATATATATGTATTATCTAATCTTTATCTTAAGTTCGAATAGACTGTTATCACTATATTGTTAGTTTCATATATATATATTTTTTATATCGATTTTTCTCACATTATCATCTTGTTATTGTTTCCATTATAATTATTTTGTTATCGCAATGTAATTCTTAATTTTGCCTAAAGTACTACTATGGCATAATAAATCACAATCAATCAAAAATTAATCGGTCTCTCTTTCTCTCTCGTCTCGAATATATATTTTTATGACACACTGTCCGGAAAATGCGATTTTTACGCTCACTTCTCACTACTCGCCTTCGGCTCGTGCTGCAAACTCACACTCGTCAGAAAAACTATTTTCGCACTCGTATCATAATGCACTATAACATTGTTCTCATGTACCTTTGCTGTACATCTCATTTATCAATGTCATTTCAATTGTCATAATCTGCATTGCCTTGAAATTTAACTACGGCATAATAAAAACGAATCAATTAATCAATCTCTCTCTCTCTCACACACTCTTTCTCTCTCTACTGTTTGATCTCCTTTTCTCTCATACGCCATCCTTCGTGCATTTCGATCTCTCACTTGCGCCCTCGCATTCATGCAGGACACGTCTCGCGCGTAATATAGCTTGCTATACCAACCGCAAGTATCGAACGTCTGCCCGAATTATGAAAGAAGAGAATGATTTGTTTTTTCTTATTCATCTTCATTTCCGAAATTCGGAGGAAACGCGTTTCGATTTTGAACTACTTTTGTCCGTCGTTCTTTCACAATATTTTTTTACAACCTCATCTTTATCTATTTTGCTTTCTCACAGAGGAAGCTGTGTAATGGTGAAAACTAATTTTTTCCCGATAGTCATACATTATGTTCAGAATGTGCTCAAACGTTGAGAAAAGAAAATTGGAGAAAATGTTCGGATGTAAGCCAGAGTTGTAAATATAAATAATTTCCTCATGAAGTCTTTCTCCTCGCAATCGGTTTAATTCCGGGGGAGCAGCTTAAAAATTTCGACTTGCAGCTTTCGTGAATTCTGAGGAAGCAATTTGCAAGTTTCAAACTGCAGCTCTTTTTCTATATGCATGCTATATATTTTATTTATCTTTTTCCTATACGCAATTATACAATTGTACGTTGCAGGTCCATCGACGTGACAATTGTCGATCCACCGGTCGACAAATTAGCCGTTGCCGCTCACGCGCGAGTTTCCGCAGTCACCGAGTCTGCGATCGTTACCGCATCACCCTCGACAATGTCCATCTCGCACCGTACGACCATGGAACAGCGTCTTCCCTTAGAAAACAGTCATTCGCTTAACCGAAAAGATCGACAAGGACGATCGGCTCGGATGAAATACCGAAACCGATCGTCCAGCTTCGATGGATCTCTCATGACGACGAACAAAAATGACTGCGATACTGTAAAAGAGTCTTCTCGTGATTTGGTGACCCATTCGATGCCCAACACACTCAAGAGACAGCCTGCACCGAGTTGGGACTCGACTTCATCTTCCTGCGCTTCGTCAGACTCGTCTGATTGCGAAAACGGTAAATTTCGCATGTCCGTTATTTTATCCTCTCCGTGCTCGTTCGTCGATCAACGATGGTCAGTCGTTCAATGAAAATGTATTCGAAATATTTTTTCAATGAAAGGGTAATCGAATAATTATTATTTTTCTGAAGTTATAATAATAATTGATTATTATTTATATTGATATTATTACAGATATATTAATTATATTAACATTTGTTGCAATCAAATGCAGTTATTTATAAATTGAGTCCCCGTATAATAATAATAATAATAATATCAACAATGATAATAATAATAATAATGATAACAATAATATTAATATATAATAATAATATTATTATTATTATTATTATTATTATTATTATTATTATTATTATTATTAATATTATTATTACACATATATCAATTATATTAACATTTGTTGCAATAAAATGTAGTTATTTATAAATTGAGTCCCCGTATAATAATAATAATTATTATTACTATAATCAATTATTATTATTATTACTATAATCAATTATTATTATTATATATATATAATAACAATATTAATACCAATCAATTGTTATTATTATTATTATCATTATTATTATTATTATTTTTTTAATTATTATTATGACACATATATTATGTATATTAACATTTTTTTCAATCAAATGCTAGTTATTTATAAATTGAGCTACTTGTTCCCAGAATTCATGTTTGCAACTCGTTTCGTTTCGCCAAACGACGAAGAACTCGTCGACGAAAAAGCATCGAGCGATCGATTGAATTCCACGACGATGGACGATAAAACGGCGGATGACGGTTCATCGAAGGTCGATAATCGACCGAAGGAATTTACAATGACAGCGGCGGAGGAGGTTGCCTTCAGAACGACCATCGGCCGGGGTCACTTGTCACGCTCGCAAAAAGACAGATTTCTGAACCATCTGCGGTTGGAAAAGAGACTGAACGGTTTGAACAAGGAATTTTTCGAATCGGCGTGTCGGGCCCACACTCGTTCGTTTCGCAAACGCGAAACCGGCGATTTGCGAACAATCATTTAAATTTTTTCCTTAAATAGCGCGACAATCAATATTTTTGCAAACTTATGACACCCGAAGTGACGATAAAGATCAAATTAATTTTTGTTTTCTTTTTTTTCTTTTTTCAAATGAATTAAATAGATTGATATTACAAATGACTGTTGAAGCCTAGCAATAAGACTAATCCGACGAATCAAACAATATTTCAAGACTGAGTTATCTATATTCCCATTAATATCGATTGCTGATACTTTCCGTTTCCTCTTGATTTCCAAGACTTCTTTACATTCCTTGATAAGTCGACTCAACGTCTTCGAAGAAAAATTTAACAACAAATAAATAAATGAATCAATAAAAAATAGAAATAAATAAATGAATTTATAAACAACGAATCGACGAAAGAAGAACTATGAATAAGATACGTTGACTATTATTATTTATTTCTAACTATTCTAGAGACAATGTATATCGATGAATCTTGTATAATTACTGATTGTGATACTTCGCTGTTTCTTCTTTTTGTTTTTTTATTTTTCCCCGTAAATCCCGCGTGTAATCAGAATTACTGAATCGATACCAAGTGCCATTACTCGAATCACATCGCAAGCTCGTCGTGGCTGCGAGATAAAAAGAAAACTGCGACTGATTCGCGGTAACCAACTTTACCAAGTATTCAAGAATGTTATCGAGTCGAAGTTCAGTTTGTCAAAATTATCGTTGCATCAACGAATTCTCTGTCCCGTCGTTTTTTTTTTGTGCAGAATGATAAACAGTTATCGATGTAACCACGAGAGCGTGATAAAGATGTGTAAATTGAATGGACCATTTTGTTTCCGAGCGAATCCGTACGTGGCGCGAGTGTTTCGTTCGAGAACGTAGCAACGAATGAAAATACATCGGTCGTTCGTTGCTACAAACATTATGTTCATGATTCCAGCAAAATTTCATTGAAACCAATTGCGACATTGCGAGACCTCGGTTTCTCAGTAAGCGAGAGAATATTCCTCGGCAAGGACGTCCTTGTTGCGACGCTGCTTATTATTTATTGATTTAAAAAAAAAAAAAAAATGGAAATGTATATTTACGTGAAAAAAATAATATTTTTATCATGTTTAATAAATTACGCATCTCGAGTATTGTGCGTGATTGATGATTTTACGGTCACGCCGACACCGATTGTTCTTTGGCACGGAATGGGTGAGTATTGGTACAACGGATCAATATAACGTGGGAAGAATCTTTCGTGTGTGTGATTCAGTCTGCTTCGCTCGTCCGAAGATCCGAGCTTTTGATCATGGAAGATGGACACGAGGAGACCAAACTAACGTTATCGAATCTGAGTACTGCTGAACACAGTAGAACCCCTCTAATCGAAAAAGATCGGATCTTCTTATTCGATTGCGGGGGTTACAGAAATAAGCTGAACCACGCCTACTGTCAGTGCCGTATCTCAAAATGTCCCAAGCCTACAATATTTTACAAGAGAAACTTCGAACGTTTCATATGAAATGTCGGGGTTGCATTTTTGCATGGCACTGACTTTTGTCTCGCGTCGTTTGTTTATACCATCATGGCCGGCGGAGAAATGGAGGAGTGGGGGATGTTTATCCTTCGCGTGTTGATTCCATGGGTTCCGATTAGAGGGGACCTACTGTACTTTTCTGTCGAAGGTAGTACAGGTGCTTTCTAAGTAAAGCACTCGTGTGAAAAATGAATAAGGAGTTGTTTACGAATATGTTGATTCATCGAATTATCGAGTTGTCGGTAAATAAACTTTGTCAACGTTTTGGTTATTTCCTCGAGCTGTAATGGCTGACGTTTTCGCTGAGTCGCCCATTTTGTTTTTCTTCGGAAATATTTGTAAACACAATGACACAACGTCGTTGATACTGTCAAGTCCATCTGACATGAAGTGAGGTTTGATTTCAGTGACAATCTTTGCAAAACGAAGAACTGGAGAACAAGAGACCGAATAAGGTGATCTTTCGTCTCGTGTTCGCCGATCTTGCATTTTTTTTTGCGTACTTCCGAACAAAAATCCGCTCACTCTCGGTGAAGTACGTCCATAACAGTTTGGTCTTCTTATGTCTAACCTCCGTGCTCTTGATGAAGAAACAAAGTAAATGGACATAGTCGACTCTGCCTGTGTGAGAGGAGCGCGTAGTTCCTACTTTGACAGAAGGCGATACACTTTTTTACGTGCTCGGTCGGTAACAAAGAATCATACATTATTTTTCTCGCAGGGCTCAAACATTTCTGAACGATAAAAAAGTCTCGAATCATTCAGAGTTGCGAGACGACTGATTTGAGACTTTCCTTTTGCACCGCAGTTTTCATCAACATTGGATAAGAAATTGTTTACAGTTTTTCATATACCGACTGAGGGTATGTTGTAGTTCGAGAAACCGAAATTGCTCCGCGATGGCGCTCGACGTGTTGGATTGAACCGTACATTCGTAGTCATGTGAGGGAATCCCCGGCGTGCTTTTTTTTTCTTACTTCTATAACAATTGGCGGAATTTTTGTTGTTGAGAAATTAGAGTTTGTTCTTGAAAGCTTTGAGATATTAATTCTACATCTTTTCGAATCGAATGAAACGTTCCTAAGGGAAGAATAAAAATAATTAGATCGAAGGAACGCCGAAATACGGGGACATTCCCTAACGAGGTAACCAGGGAAACCCCTGGTTGGTGGTTTCTCTTCGGCAACGTTGCCACAATGGCGCCGAGTTCCTCCGCTCTCTAGAGAGTTTCCCCACGCGCGCGCTATAGGAGACGAGCGATATGGCAACGCTGCCGCCTGGAGGTTATGTGATACATATTTCTCTCGTTCTCTCTCGTTCCACGGCAACCGCCCAGGCGCTATGTCACTCGCACTCATGGCGACCCAGTCGATGTATCACGTCACCTTAAGGCGATTATATACATCAGTGAGTGCGAGAGAGATAGCTGCAATCATGGCAAACCGTTGTTTGTCGCCACAATTAATATCTCGGATCAAAGATGAGAATGGTAAACCGCAAAATTCTGAGCTGCAGGTCTACGATACCAAGTTTTATTCGACAGAACAATTGGGGCCCTAAACAATACATTACAGTTTTCTGTTACCGACCGAGCAGTAGCCCGTCCTCTTAAGGGGTTATACGTACTTTGCGGGAAAAGTGAGGGATTTTCACGATTTTCGGAGCCATGTTAACATAATCTTATGTGACGACAATTATCTTTATCCGAACGACGACGCTTTGAACAAGATCATTGCCGACGTCGAGTCGAGATAAATTTGGGCATCGATCAAATTGAACTATAATTCTTCGAAAAGATTCGTTTCCTAAAATTGTTATCGAAATAATTAAAAAATGAGAGACAAAACAGAAAAATAACCCGAAATTGTTATTGGAATTAGTTTGAAATGATCTGCATAGATATTTCTATAAAATCTCGTTTCAGGAGACAGTTGCTGCTTCAGTTTCAGTCTTGGTCAAATAAAAACGATTCTCGAGGAACAAATACCAGGAGTTTACGTAAAATCCGTACGCATTGGAAACAACGAGATAGAAGTACTTGAAAGCTTTTGAATAAATACATTTTTTCTTTGCGAATGATCCCAATTACATTCATATTTCCACTGGCAATTGTCGCTTACGAGAGTTTGTTTCAGGACGTTGAGAACAGTTATTTGAAAAATGTGAATCATCAAGTGGCCCAAGTGTGCGAGGAGCTTGCAAACGACCCTAAACTTAAGGAGGGATATCACGCGGTTGGATTTTCTCAGGGTGGACAATTTTTGTAAGACGATTATAGGTCTATCAAGGTCAAATTAATTTTTATCATATGACTAGAATCGATTTTATCTGTCATTAATTAATTATTTAATTAATTAATCGATTTATTCATTTATTCATTTATTCATTTATTCATTTATTCATTTATTCATTTATTCATTTATTCATTTATTCATTTATTCATTTATTCATTTATTCATTTATTCATTTATTCATTTATTCATTTATTCATTTATTCATTTATTCATTTATTCATTTATTCATTTATTCATTTATTCATTTATTCATTTATTCATTTATTCATTTATTCATTTATTCATTTATTCATTTATTCATTTATTCATTTATTCATTTATTCATTTATTCATTTATTCATTTATTCATTTATTCATTTATTCATTTATTCATTTATTCATTTATTCATTTATTCATTTATTCATTTATTCATTTATTCATTTATTCATTTATTCATTTATTCATTTATTCATTTATTCATTTATTCATTTATTCATTTATCCATTAGTTTATTAATTTATCAATTTATCAATTTATTAATTTATTATTTTATTCATATATTCATTTATTTTCTGTATTATTCAATTTTTTTCATTGCTTTATCGTGTATCAGGCGAGCTGTGGCTCAGCGCTGCCCAAACCCTTCAATGAAATATTTGATATCTCTGGGTGGTCAGCATCAAGGAGTCTACGGATTACCGAACTGCGCGATCACGACAAACAGATTTTGCGCCTACATGAGCAAACTCATCAATCACGCTGCCTATGCCAAGTAACAAACTAATAATTCTCGAACAAATAAAAAATAAAAAATAAAACTATCACAACAAAACAAAAAATATAATTGAAAAAATCCACAATTTTTAGCGACATTTTTCGATTATATTTTTTATTTTCCTCGACATATTTCGGTGACGAATATCGTCGTTGAAATAATTCGAACAAATATATCGTCTTTCGAAGGTTCGTTCAAGAGAAATTGGTACAAGCGGAATACTGGCACGATCCGTTGAAAGAGGATCTTTATAAGAAAAACAGCATCTTTCTTGCCGACATAAACAACGAGCTCGTAATCAACGAGACTTACCGAACGAATTTGCAAAAATTATCCGGTCTAGTTTTGGTTAAATTCGAACGGGACACGATGGTACAGCCTCGCGAGAGCGAGTGGTTTGGATTCTACAAACCCGGACAAGCGATCGAATTGCAGACGCTGCAGGAATCTGCAATTTATCTCGAGGATCGTTTGGGTTTGCGAAAGATGGACGAGATGAAAAAGATACATTTTCTGTCCGTCGATGCGAATCATCTGCAGTTTACCGATCATTGGTTCATCGATGAAATAATTAAAGTTTATTTGAAGTAAATGAATTTAGATAAATTTATAAATAAATTATTATTGTTTGTATTTTGTGGAAATGAAACTGAGTAAAAATTTATTTCGGGAAAGAGTGCAGTTTGCCTTTCGCCACGCTGCCCCCATGCCAGTCTACCACTGCGACAGTTTGCCCATTTTTTATCTTGACTCGACGCCGAGATGACGCGTCATACCCGCGTTTCATCTTCGAGCGTCGTCGTGCAGCGGATCTCAACCTTTGGCTCCTAATCCGAGTATTTCGGTTTGGAATAAATAAAAAAAATCAAATTTAAAATGTCGTTCGCAATGCGTTTATCGGACATTAAGTAGCTCTCTAATTTTTAAGATTAGATCCGAGCGCGGTGCTTCAAAAATCGTGCAAACTACGGGCTGTCAGTTTTGTATTAAAAACTCGTATTCGGAACCAAAGGTTGAGACTCGCTGGTTAGGCGCGCGCAGTGCGGCTTTGTGAAGCCAAGATGGGGACCGAGTAAAGCTCGGTCGGTAAAGACGACGTTCGGGTCAAAATAAAACTCCGGTAAAATGGCGCGTTATCTCGAAATCGGGTCAAGATGAAACTACGACCGTTTTAGTTTTCGTATCCATTTGAGTTTTCTGATGTGCGATAATACCGACGAAGCAGGGATTGACCTTACCGACTCTTACCGTTTGAAATTCAGAGAAATATGTAGCAATGACTTATCGACTGCAGGTAAGCTAAGGATTTATTTAACCTGTTAAATTTGAAAAGAACGCGCAACTCTTTTGAATTCATTCGAGGGTAAGAGCGTTTCAACCCACTCTTTGCCACTTCTGTCAAGAGTCCGCTGAGTGGTACACTCGCGTGGGGTGTTGTTAGCCTTTTGAAAATATGGCATATTAATCTTATACCAATTGTAATTGTCAGCACGCTGCGCGAAACCTCCAGGGAAGAATGTAATATTTAACAAATATTATTTGTATGAAATTATTGATCTATTTCGTAATTAATATTGCATGCATTCTTGAAAGTTAATGTCTATAGTAAATGTTTATATTGAGGACCTACTGGATGGACCATCGGGCAAAAAGTTGGTCGAAAATGGGTGAATCGCGGGTTAACAAGTCTACAACATGTCGTACATGTTTAGCGTCACGAATAGCTAAGTTAATAACAAATTAACACTTAGAAATGTCAATTTATCGCTTTTAATAATAATTGCAGTTAAATTCGACGATATTGACGTGTTGTTGTCTGACGTTTTGTCAGTGATTGTACAACTCTTTCAACCGTTTCAGGCGATACTCCTCATTACTTTGATTAATCCTTTCGACATTCACTCAGTCGATTCATTCAAAACTTCGCATTATTAATCTGTTGATCCTAAATCTTAATGATAACAATTTTCTACGAATTAACCGCGATTTAGTTCCATTCGTTTTGCAACTATTAACGTCTGCAGAAGCTGTTTTTCCGTAAGCGACTGTGTTAGATTCATAAATTTATTACTACTAAATTATGCAGTGGAAAATTCTGAAATAATCAACTTATTATTATTCTATCAAGAATTATCATCACGCTTTTTTAAGAATTATCATCTCTAATCGTCAAGAATTACAGCGATTTTTCAATGTCCACCCAGTGAAACCTTAACGCGCGAAAACCTTTAAATTCTCATTTCCAGCCTTCGGCAATTATGGACCAATGGCTGTCATATAATTTTTCAATCGACCGGAAATTATATTCCTTCGAACCCCAATTTTTATTCACCTTCACCTCATTTGTCCGATTTTCAGGCTTTTCCCTGTTCTGTTAGTAAAAAAACGTTGACTCAATTTGTTCAAACGTTTTTTGTTTCAAACGTTAAATCAATAGAAATAAACAACAAGAAATCTTCTCGAATTTTATTCCGACTCTTCCAAACGATGACTCCACGGTTGACTCTCCGATACTTTGATCGAAACTGTCAACATACTTCAAAGCTGATCAAAATTCGTCAGTATTCGAATTCTCAGTAAAATAATTTTCAACCATCACCCATTTATGCTTCATGCATCTTCGAACTCTCTCACCCACACTAGAATACAAAAAAACGACACAAAAAACGAAATAAAAACTCGATTGTCTCCTGATAAAACGATACTTGCGTCCATCAAAGTCCAAACAGATTGCTCTTCGAACTGGATGGCCCTCGAGAAACCGGCGACGAGGAAGGGTCGGTGGGGGAGGGGGGGGGGGGGGGGGGGGCAACGCACCCGTTCGCTGTTACATTTCCTATCAGTTCCACGAATCGTCATCGTTATCATCGTCCTGCTCGAGCGCCTCTCTCGGCTCCCTCTTCAAATCTCATGCGGCAGACACGACACAAAAAGGGGGTCTCTCTCTCTCTCTCTCTGTACCTTGACGAGATTTCCCAACGTTGCAAGTTAAAATTGTTCCAACTCCGGTGGATTTTATACCCTACATCATAAACACATGCGCATATACGCGTCCACACCTACACAAACCCGATGAGCATTATACAAAGAAAAAAAAATGAAAAAACGTGCTTGGCCGTGTGGACCACGGCGGGATGCTGTGCTCGTATCTCGCATGGAAGTAGAATCACCCACACTCGGGCGACCCGCGCCCGGTGCCCCCATTAAGAGATTACATTATGAGTTCACTTTGTGCTGTTTGCGACTGCACTCTTTCTCTCTCTTTCTCTCTGTCTCTTTTTTTCGCTCTTTCTCTCTGTCTCTCTCCCTTTATTTCTCTCTCTCTCTCATGCCCTCTCCTGACCCCGCACCGCGTTCACCTTGCGCAGATGGTCATGTCGAGAGAGAGAAATAGAGAGAAAGAGGGAGACAGTGAGACGAAATGACTTCCGCACCCTTTGGCTCCCTCGTCTCCCGCTCTTCGTACATCGTCCCCGCGCTCCCGCGACATTGTGCTCCGGCTCAAGAGCTTTCGGCTACGTGCTGTACACTCGAATAAACATATCTTTCGATAGGCAGATTACGACGCTCGATCCGACGACCTTAAAAATGCAAAAATACCCTCCGGACTCGCCGTGAACCACCCCGAAAAACTGTGTTATTTGGGCACAACGGTGCATAAACGAGATTTGTTACCTCGTCGGCGAAACGAGACGATTGTCGAAGGGTTATTAACTCGTTTTAATCGGTTGTACATCAGAGAAGTCATCTTCAGTAATCATTTTTGTGTTCTTCGTTTAATCTTTGTATTCCTTCGATGTTGTAATTATGGGTAATCTCAAAAAATTATACTGTAATCTTATGTAATCGCGAAAGATTACAAAAAAGTTTTTGTATGCTTCATGTGTTCTCTATTTATTCGTTTGGTGTTTCTCATGTCTTCCCATGTGTCCATGTCTTCTCTCGTAATCTCATATGAATTTTACTCCACGGCGCCTTCAAACCGCTCTTTGTAATCTTTCATGAATTTCATGTATTCCGCCATGGAGACACGTCGACACGTCGACAAACCCGGCATCGCGTTTCTGCACTTTGTTAACTTCAGAATCCTGACGATTTTCTTACTCGACATTTTTTACGCGACTCCTTCAAATTTGTTGATCGTCCGACGATTTGCCCTGCGCGCAATGAGGGTGCAACGGTACCCCCGCGTCCCATTGCACACAGATTGCGATTCTTTCTCCGAATCTCGGTCCTCTCTCGGTCGCGGCACATTCAACCTACGGAGTCGAGCAATGCAGCGCATTACGAGATGAGATATCAAGTCCCCGGAAATCATGGGAAGCTGTGCCGCGGAGGATCCTCGCGCTCGAGACCTTTGAGAGAGCTTCGCATATGAGATTGAGCCCGTTATTATTGTATTCGCTTTCCTCTCTTAACGTATCGTTATTATGATTATTGTTGCTGTTATTGTGTGTGTGTGTATGTGTTTTTTTTTAATGCGTATTGTGCAGGGAATCGAGGAACGGGGAGGTATGGTTAAAGAAGCGAAAGGAATACACCATCTTCTCTGTCTAAGGATAAAGCATTCAAACTGTCGATAGAATCATGAAGGCCTGTGTATGCAGATGAGGAGAGATGTCCCGAATCACCGGATCGAAAAACTTTCATCCTCCGATGTGGTCGATGATTTTTTTTTGTCTCTTTTGGATCCTACCTCACTTTCTTTGTTAGATTTTTCAGATACTCCAACGATCGCATCTTATTTTTTTTAGCAAGAGTTTACTGCTATTTTTCCTCTTCTTAATTGGATGAGATTTTGTTCTAGATACTTTATCGAATTTAGGTACAGTTTTTTCAGAAAATTGGAGTGAGCATAATGTTTTCTCATATATTTTTTTTCAATTTAGAAAAATTCGAGTTTTTTCGAAATTCCTAGATATGACGATGGATTCATATCTAAAAATAAAATCTACTGTGCAAAAAATCGATATTTCGATCATTTTGGATATAAAATCGAATTCTTGATTATTTTTCGCGAAAAAAAAATTGATTTTAAGGGGTACTAATAGAGAAAATCTTATTGTAGTTCATGTTGAAGTCGGGAAGACCATTCTGCAGTACGAAACTATAGGTTTATTTGATAAGTCAGTTGTACTTCTCTACAAAGGTAGCGAAAATGAAATGAAATGATGATTTTAAAAAACCGGAATCTGTCATATGCCGAATGAATAAACCCTTTAATAGAATATATTGCATTTGTTGATCGTAGTATTTTAATTTTAATCAGCACTAGAAATCTTCAGTCATATTGACATTGATAACCGACTTTTAACCGACTCTTTCTTCTCGTTGACCGATATCGTACCCCTCTTTCACGAAAGCTTAGAGGCTTCTGTGGTATTTTTTCCGTATAATTCCACATTCTCGAAGAATCAAAATAAATACCACGCGAAAGCGTGCCAACGATTCTGTTGCCTCAAATAATCGTTTCACGGAAGGTTTAAAACCGTTACAATTTACCTCAAAAGAGAATTACTTTTGACTCGAAATTCTCTTTTAGAAGTTTATAAAATTATATCCCTATATATATAACCAGATACTTACATACATCGCGAACTTCATGGCAAAATTATATATGGATGGCTGATAATGGTAAATAAGCTTTAACCGAAAAAAAAGTAACGAAAAGTATCGAGTGCAGTAAAAAAAGTACAACGTAGTGAATCTATACTCGCCATACCTTCGCACAGCCATTTTATCCTTCACCAAATAATATCACGACCGTCACACAGGGTGGATTCCATCCTGCCGGTAATCAACAAACGATCGCGAGCAAACGATCCGTCCGAAGTGGTTAAAAAAAAATTCCAGAACATGCTTTGAACCCTCCAGACGATGTAAGAAAAGTTTATTCATAAGAAATAAAAAGTCATCGTTTAAAAAAAAATTCATAAAGATATAAAAACGAAAAGAAAAACCGCCGATCGTCGGTTGGTCGACGGGTGAATTCCACCCGGTGTGACGGTGAAGGGTTGAAAAAATGTCACCCCGTGCTGTCGTAGAGGCGACTCGCGCGAAGACGAGGTACGCAGAGAGATCGAAATTTCATTAACGCCGCACAACCATTATTTTTTCTATATTCATTACGGATATACACGCACCGGTACGATCTACCCCTGTGTTACTTCAGACCCCGCCCGCCCCTATGTATTTATAAATACATATATCCATATAAATGAACATAAACACAGGCCTCCATGATTCTACATACAGTTTGAATGCTTTATCCCGAAACAGAACAAATGGATTGTGTATTCCCCTACACATACCTTCATAAACATAGACATCATACATAAATATATATAAAAGAGTTCCATCGATTCCGAGGCCGAGTTTATGTTCTCGCAAAGAGAACTCGAGACTGTAGCCAGATGACTGTAGATGGATGAGTATACTCGTTGGTTAGTTCGCGTCTGTTTGTTTTTCGTTTTTCTCTTCTTTTCATTCTTTTTCGCGTCGTTGTTTCTCTCGTTGCTCCATCCCGAGGGGAGGTGAGGAGGGTGAGAAAGGGTGGCGGCGCCAAGGGGGTACGACAAGGGCGGGGATAGGTGTGCGCATTCCGTTTTGTGCCATATCTCTGTGTTCTTCATCGTCGTTATCTCTTTTTACCTTCGACTCTCGAACACTTTTTGCCTTCGTTTCGTCTCGCTCTCGCGCCGAGGGCGCGCGCGCCCTTCCGACCACCCCCGCTCGTCCCCCGTCGCAGCCGATGTTGGGCCGCGTGGGCGGGCGGTACGTTCGCGGACCGCAGGTACGATTAGCTTATTATTCCGTGGCTTTGTCGGTTCTCTGTGCGGATTCCGCTGTTGTACACGTAAACGCGGCTTCAAAGCTCTCACCCGCGCTCGCGAGGCAGTCACCAGTCGTCGCGTGTTCTCACACGCGTCTCCGCCTACCCGCGTTTGAGTATAGATATTTTCGTCGGGGTAACCCGCGTACGAGTCGTCGGAGATAGAACGACGCGCGGCATGCACGTACAGTGACTCGATTCGACGTACGCGCGTGTACTAAGTAAAAAATTATATATTGTCTACGTGTAAAGCATAGATGGGATTGAGGGTATATAGTCTATGTATAGACTATATGTAGACTGTATGTAATTTTGAATACTTTTTTTGGTTTGTTTTTTATTATTGTTTTTTAGGATATATAGGATCAGGCATATGCAGTCTATGTATAGGCCTGTTTAGATAGGGTAGATAGCCCAAGATAAAGAATTATGTATAGTCTATGTATTTACTGTACATGGAATTGGGCATATGTAGTTTATATATAATCTATGTGTGTCCAATTTACAAAAAAAAAATCCAAAAATAAATATAATAATGCCAAAAATAATAATAATATAATTGTCTTTGATATAATATAATAATGTATCCAAAATTTATGTGTACTCAATATTTTTCCTTTATTTTGAGATAAGAAACCTCTATTGAACATTGACATTTTGAAAATAACTCAAATTTTTTCACATTCCAGAAGAATACAAAAAAAATATTAGGAAGACGAGCGTCTTTTGACTTTATGAAAAAAAGATCCGCAATTTCAATAAAGTATCTCGGGAAATTTTTTTATTCACTTAAAAAATTGGAGGACAAGTAATTACCTCTTGAAAATAGGAGGCGTGGAGAGGGGGGGGGGGACTTTTAGAAAAGTCAGTGAGGTTGTGGGATCCAAAAGATACTAAAAAAAATTATCGACATCAGAAAATAGAACGGTTTCAATCAGGCAATTCGGCGCGTTTCACCCCGTATGTATATAATTTTGAGATATCTTCGAAAATTGATATCGCATAAAAAGCAAAATTTGGGAAAAAAGATTTCTTTTTGTGCATGATGCAAATCTTCAAAAAAATACACATTTCAATGACGGAAAAGTGGTGTCTAAATGACTTTCTAAACCTCCCGCCAATGAAAAGACGTAGGAACACCTGGCGGTCTTTGAAATACGTTGTTTTCGAGATATTCCGCTGGGTCAATTTAAATGAACCACCCTGTATAGGCGTGTATTTTATCGTACTTTATTTCTTTCGTATAACGCAGGTATACCGACGCGGCGCGTGCCCTTTCCAGGGTCGTATTCGCTGTATACAGAATGGCAAATCGTCTTGCAACAACTGCAGCGGTAAAATGGACGACCGGAAAATATTTATTGCCGATAAACAAAGTTTCCGAAGATTAAAATAAAAATTTTCATCTGTACTGTTATTATAAGCAGGCGGGTGGGAATGAAAATTAGAAAAATCGATCTTAGAAAGTTATTCGATAGCTGTAGAGTCGTATTTATATCAATAATCACACAAGGTGTTTAGAATAGATATTAATTATTATGGTTATGACGTGAGACCACAATAATGAAGCATTTTTTTTCGTGTTATCAAACTATTCACGACGAATCATTTCCAAATGGAAATTGCCGTCCCTAAAAATATCTCAAGTTCCCTATTCCTCAAATAAAAAAGTTTAATTAATCAATTCATTATTCAATTAATCATTCTACAGCACATTTATTTATTAAAGGATATTCCGACAACTTACAAATGTAGGTAGATAAATTCACCTCGTTCGATCCAGCACGGAAAAATCGAAGCAAAATAATCTTAAAAAAAAAAAAAATCATCCCTCAATCATACAAGTACGTACGAGCCTAAGTAACTCCGAGAGTCGTCATAGGTTTGAGTCTGAACGGCTCAAAACCTACCCGATCCACCCCCTCCCCCTCACCCTCCAAACGTACCCCAAAAGCTAATTTCGACAAAGACTTCGACTGCGCGTTACTCGCTCGCGATAAAGTCGAAAGAGATACAGCCAGCAGGCGCACTTTTTTCCTTTATCCCTCAGCGTATTTCTGCACCGGGGGTAAGGACGAGGGGAAGGCGACGGTGGTGGATGAGGCGATGGTTCCTCGGAGTCTCTGGAAGTAGGTGCCGTTGCGGTGCGCGCATCGGCAGCGATAACGGAAAGACAGTGCGAGATGCAAAGAGAGAAAAAAAAGAGAGAGATCGAGAGAGAGAAACGAAGGACGACGGGAGAGTGAGAGAGAAGCGGGGGAGGATGAGGAAAGAGGGTGGATCGTTGGAGAGAGAGAGAGAGAGAGAGAGAAAGCGCGAGGGCGGTACCGCGCGCGAGGCCGAGATCCGCGGAGGGGTGCTTGGAACAACAGAGTATATTATACAATGCTATCCGCTGCTGTTCCACAATCGCATACACAGCAGCTCTCAGTTCATTGTTTCCGCGAGTACCTACAGATGTGCGCCGCTCGCTCACTCCATTGTCGTGCGATATACCCGAACTCCTCCTCCCTTCTCTCTCTCTCTATCTCTCTCTCTCTATCTCTCTCTCTCTCTCTCTCTCTCTCTCTCTCTCTCTCTCTATCAGGGTCGTTCTCCAGCTGCGCCCTCTGTCTCCGAGACTGAGCGCGGGGTGGCCGCGCAGATAGAAGATGGAGAACAGAGGAACGACCGAGCAAGGAGAGACGTCCGTCGAATGTGAGAAACGGAGACGAATCGACTATCCGGAATGACGGGGGGGGTGAATCTGTGGGTGGATAAACGAGGAAGCGGCGGAGGGAGGGGGAGGGTGGGGTAGGTGGATCGAGCCGCGGAAAGGAACGTATCAATTCATTGTCATATCAGAGAACTATTCGTGGCATCGCGGGTGCCTACGGTTTTCTCTAGGCTAAGCAACGGGTGGCAACCGAGAGGGGTATTAGCTTAACTGCACGGAATTGAGCTACTGTACATTTTGAATATTGATAAACAGCTAGCTGGTTGCGGATGGAAGCTTATGTGGGATTGAAATATTTAGGGGATCATTGTTTATATTATAATTTATTATAATATAGATATATTTGTATTATTACATGGTGCGTTATTTATATACGTGGTGGATTATTGTTATAATAACTTGAAAGTTTGCACCGACGAACAATTTATCTATATATCTGTCTTGCGGTCGCAATCATCCCTCGATCATTCCGAATTCTTCAATTGACTTTAGTTTTTTATTATTTTTTATTAGTTATTCATTATAATATAGATATATGGATGTATGTTTATATTATTGCATGGTGTGTTATTTATATACGTGGTAGATTATTGTTGTAATAACTTGAAAATTTGTATCTGCGGTATGAAATTCTGTGGTCAAAAAGCTCATTACGTTTTTCATTGTTTGATTGAATAATTGATCAATTAATTCATTATATTTTCATTTATCGGTTGATTGAATTAAATTGTTTTGTTCATTCTTATCTTAGTATTTTTTAAAAATCGGAATTTCGAACGCTGTCATAGCGAAGATAATTAGGGTACGATTTTTGCCCTGTGCCCTTTTTTTACGGAAGGATAAAATCCGCAGCCCTTTTATCAGCACGGAGGATTTAATGTAAAGAAAAAAAGCTAAAAGTGACTGCGCGATTGGTCAGTAGGTGAAGTACAATAGGGGTGTAAGTCGCTCGGAAAGTTTTCGATATAATGCAGACGTCGGAGAGCGAAGCAATAACGCTTCTCTAGCCAAGTCACCCGGTATACGTCACAAAATTGTTATATAACATATACACACACATATATACAGGGTGTCCCAAAATCGGTGCCGTAAACGAAAATCATAGATATCTGAAGTTATTTAAAGTCGAAAAAATCAGTGGGTGATCGTCTTCTCTGCCCTTCGTTCGGGAGTTATAACGGCTTTTGGTATCTTGACTTCCGTTTCCTTCAATTGGCTCTATCTTTGCCAAAGTACAACCGACTCTTGTAATTTTTCATTATCGAAACAAGAATTCCCAACCGTCCAGACCTGCCCTACCATTTTTTTCGTATTCCGATAACGTTTTTTCCGCAATTTTATCATCAAACGCAATCGTTTGAGTTTTTAATTTGTTTAATTTATCTCGACGTCATTTTGTTCAGAAAAATACGTTATAAACTAGCATTTTCATGCATCAAATATGAAGGGCCAATTC
>OZ020175.1:6023781-6215249 GCA_963971145.1 Sussaba pulchella | reverse complement strand
CTCACTCGCGTATCGTCGCTCCACGTTCGCGTCTGATGTGAACGTCGCGACTGTACCGGTACGATATAACGGTACTTACTGCCCCGGGCTTATTATATCCTCACACTGAACCCCCTCCCCCCCCCCCTCCCCGCTGTACGCTGGATTTCGTACGTGACCGAATATGTCTCGTACGTGTGTCAAAATGTGATGATTAAGCGCCATTCGAGCGAAATATCTTTCGCCGCGCTTCTGACGGTTTTGAAATGGATAATGGGTTATATGGATATATCCATGTCTATATATACTTATCTATATGTGTATATATCTATATATATTTCCGTATGTGCGATAACGCAAAGCGGGTGACGAGCTTTGGTCTCGTTGGCTGTCACAGAAGGTCGGTTATGGAGATGTGATTTTTTGAAAAAAAATAATGGTAAGAATTAACTTATTGGTTTTTTTTTTTTTTTTTATTATTTGTGAAAGTGATTTTCTGTCTGTGTGGTGGATTGAAAAAATTACGATCTTCGATTAACGAGAATATTTTTTGGCTGAACGTTGCGCCACGGCTCTGGCGGTTTTGGAATGAATAATGGGTGATGGATATGGACATTTTCGTAGGTTCGATAATGAGAATTGAGCGACGAGCTTTGGTCTCGTTCGGCTGTCACAAAACTTGGGTAACAGAGATGAACTTGAAAAAAAAAATAATAATAATGATACGCACTGATTGATAAATTTCTTTATTTTTATTTTATTTATTTGTAATTTATATATTTTTACAGTCTTATTGACACGAAATGAAATATTGAAGCCAATTCCAAATCTACCCAGGATTACAAAAAATAAATCAATTCGATAACGAGATTAATCCCACCCACAAATATACGTTCCTCCGATAGTTTTCTCATCGAAATTTCCACTTACACCGACACTATTGCGATTAATTACCCAAAATGTCGCACAAGAGTCTAACTACTTGAGACTCCTCTATCTCGAATTTATCGAAATAAAAAATAAATAAAATCTCTCGGCTGGTACTCAAGCCTAAATGTTCAGCGGTCCCCAATCCCACGGTTACATTTACCGACAATCTCAAAGCCGATTCCAAATCTGCCAAGGACCACGAAAAGTAATCAACTAGATAACGAAATTAACCCCACCCACAAAAATACATTTCTTCCGCTCGTCTTCTCATCTAAATTTCTACTCGCACCTTCAATATTGCGATTTATAAGCAAAAACGGCGTACAAAAAGTCCATCTATCTATCTATCCATAAAGTTTATTCGAGAGTCCTCTATCTCGAATTTATCGAAAAAAAAAACATCTCCAGGTTGCCACAGAGCTTCGGAGATTGTATATCTCTCCCTCTCCCTCCCTCCCTCTCTCTCTCTTCTCGTCCCTTCTTCTTCCACTCCTTCTGTCTTCAGCTAGTCGGAGGAGATTCTCGCGGCGGACGCTCAGAGAGCTTTCCCAAAGCTCGTACCGTCCTCGAGCGGCGATGGCTATGGCCGCGACGGCGGCGTCGGTGGTTGCGGGGGCGGTGGTGGTGGTGGGCTCGCGGCAGTCGCGGCCTTCTAGCGAATCATACTCGGTAAACAATGCCCATTGTCCGGCATATCATTTCCACTCATCCGCCATTTCCTCGGGCCTCGGCGGGGGTACGGGGCCACTGCCGGTCGTGAATCCTCCTCGCATCCCCCGTTGATGGTTAGGCGTGCACCCGGGCTGTTACGGAGCACCCCCTCGGCCGCACTCAATGCTCGGCCGTTTCGCGGGCGAGCGCGCGAGGGGGCCGCAACGCTACTCTTCCACGGCCATTAGAGACGAGCGCGCGAATGAATGCTGTTCCATCTCCAACCCTTCATTCCTCTCCATCCACCCCCGCTGCTGCGCTTTCGAAATTTTCCAACATTTTCAACCAGCGTCGCGTCTCAGCAAAGCCCGTGCTTCCTTCGCCATTTCTCCATCCCTCTTTTTCTCTCTTTTTCTCTTTCTCATCTTCTCATTCTATTTTTCTATCTTTTCTCGAGCGAATCATTCGAGTGAGACTCGCCGATGTGCTTTTTACCGCCCCTCTGCCGAAACCATCGGCTCTCTCTCCGCGATCGTCTATCCGACCGGACAACGCTCGGCCCTGCGATACGCCCATTGTTATCGGCCACGGAATTCGCAACTTTCGCCCGTAACATCCGCGGATCTCGATGCTGCCGGAGCATCTCATTCTCTTGGCTATTATTTTACGCTCCTTTGCCGGGAATAATCGACGATCGATCGTTGCGCGGATTTTCTTCGATACGCGGTAAAGTTTCGGGGGCTGGGTTGGACAATTGAATGAGAAAAGAATCAAGAAATTTGGTGGTAAGAATCGACGGAGAGCTTACACTGATTGGCCGACGTCTTTCTAAGTTTTCTCATGGGCGGATATTATTGAGCTGCAATTTTTTAATTGCTAATGGAATGTTTTTATAGGAAAGAGTTGCGGATGAAACGTAGATTTGATGTTGTTATTATCATAATTATTACCTTTCAGATTATATCGAGTACGAAGCGACTGTAATTGTTTGTTTTAGGGCTAACAGGGGATTTTTTGGCGGAGGAAATCAGCATTGACGTGTGACCTTATCACGACGGGCTGAGAACTGTGTAAATTTTACGAAATTGATTGAACTCGGGTTCCGAAAAGTTGTTTTTTCAAGCCGTGCAATGACAAATAGTTTTAGCACGTCTTTGTATCAAGCAGAGCTTGCGACCCTTTCGAGCAAGCTCAACCCCTAAAATCGTGAACAATGTTCCGCAATGAATATCGGAAAATTCCATCCAAATTGTCTCTTCAAATAATTATTCCTGAATTCTTCCGATCTTTCACAGAATTATCTTGATCGAAGAATCTCAACCAACAAAAAAAAATCACTAAACTGTAAAAATAATATTTTCTCGTATGAATGGAAATTTCAATTCAGACGACCAAATTTCGATTAAAGTGAAATAAATCATTAGAAAAATCATCATTTCCTCGGAAATTTCGAAACAATTTCTTCAGCTCCATCCGCAAACCCAAAAAAAAAATCTAACGACCGCGGATTCGGAATTCGATGAGCCAAAATAAAAATCCAGACTTGTTGTTACGTACTCGGCCAACTTGGCGAGGCTGTATGAATAACAAAGTATGAAAATAGCATGTGCGATCAGCAACCGGGGACTGTTTGGGCGGAAGGACATGAGAAATCTCAAATATAGATAGACGCGACTGTTGATGCACGTATATATGTATGCATATATACATATATATATATATATGCACGTGGTACATACGTAGCCATTGTGTATTGGTTCGCGAACGAATGCCGACGGCTCTGATGCGCGCATCATGGTTTTATGTTCATCCGAGCGTAAATGGAACAACGCGGTATACAAGAGGCTTGATTAAAATATTAATTGAGATGGAAATAACGGTACCGCTCGAGAACGCTCCAACGACTGTGTACGAATTGAGACGGAGAAAGGAGACCGTTCTATTGAGAGATGTCACGAAGCTGAAAAAAAAAAGAAAAAAAAGAAACAACAACGATTGAATGTTTATTATTATTATTATTATTATTGTTTTCTTCAATCCTGGAACAAGTAGGAGGAATCTTGTCGTCGAGAACGACGACGATATAAATGACATCGGAAATAATGGACATCATTAAATCATGGATGTAATTTCCCATATTCTTTCTCTGATTATTATTATTTCGGTACCTTTTGGAGCGAATTTTACTTAATTCATAATAATAATAATGAGTATTATTAATATTATCGATCGAATTATTATTATTATCGAGAAATCGACGTCTCAGCAGGGACGACAGATTATGATATACAAAAAAATGAAAATCAAAGAAGTAATAGTGCAAAGAACGATAAGATTTACCGACAAATTAATTGAATTATTATGATTGACTTATTTTTCCAAGACATATATTAAAAATAATAATAATTATTACGATTATTATTATTTCCCTATCTATTATTCTCTATTATTATTCATTATCATCAATTTTCATACATGTATTCGAAAAATGGATCAATAATAATAATTCGATCAATTTGTTTATTATCTTATTATTTTCTGTATTACTATTTCTTTGAGTTTAATTTTTTCACATATTATAATCTGTCGTCATTGCTGAGATTTCGATTCGGTTCTCGTCCGTACGTCTAATCAAACTTTTTAACTTCATTTACCTCATGGTTCATTATGTTCTTTTTTCAACTTAGTCCAACATAATTCACGAACAATTTATCAGTATATCCGTCTTGCGGTCGCAATCATCCCTCGCTCATTTCGAACTCTTCAATTAACGTTAGTTTCGAAATCCTAATCTAGAAAAATCAATTGACGCGTCTGCTTTTTTGCTGTTCGACCGAGCGGCAATAATTAATTGTTTACGGAGCACGCGTCGAGCACTCGTGAGTGAAATACCTGTAACGAAGGTGGTGGTTAAGTCTCGTGCGAGGACGAGGGGTCTGCGTGAATCACTGGGGAACAATCAGTGCAAGTACATGGCCCAGAGTCCGGTGCCCAACCACCCTTCGATCTCTCACTCTTTTTCTCCACTTCCATACATCCATATATATATATATATATATATATATATATTTGTACCACGGTTTTTGCGCACTACAATGCCGAGGCAATCCACGAATCACCTTCAATGAAAACTAATCTCATAGGGCTCGTGGGCTGAGCGTGTTTTTTTTTTTTTTTTCATTTTTTTGCGAGTCGTGCTTCAGCCGAGAGCGAAGGGTGACTCCATTCCGTCCCACTTGTTTCCCGGCTCTTTTCGTACCGCGCCTACGAAATATGTGGGACGCGGGGCCATTCAATCGGCGATAGTCAAACGTGAGATAATCTCGTCCATTATAAAGCACGTAGGAATCGAAGGGGATAATACACTGGCGAAGGCCAAAAAGCATCTGACCGGTTTCCTTTTAATCGTAAACCAATCAACCATTCGAGACTCCGTCAAACCCCAATAGTCTATGGTTTTCGAGTCTCGCTTTCGGGGGTTAGAATTGTAATGAATTACGGAATAGTATTGGACTGAGAGACGTCGAATGGATCTTAGCCAATAATAATAACATCAAGAAAAACAACAAGAATAATAAAAATAATAATAAATATTATTATAATATAATAAAATTATATAATAATAATAATTATCATTATTAATATTCATAATAATAATAATAAATATTATTATTATATTATTATATGGTAATAATAATAATGATAATTATTATTATATATAATTATTTATTCAAATTTATTCATTTATATATAATTATATATTATTATATATAATAATAATAATTATTATTATTATTATCATTAAAATAGCGAATATTTTTCTTTTTAAGAATACAAAATTTTTTCTTTGAGAAAACAATAATAAAAATTATTATTATTATTATTATTACTATTGTTTTCGTAAAGAGAAAATTTGGTATTCTTAAAAAGAAAAATCGTGTTCAGAACTATGTTCATGTTCAGATAATTCGAATAATGTCCAAAAATTATCCTGGAAAAAAATGTCGGACGCTTGTGTGTTGTTGCCAAAAGCTTCGATCGTCAGCGCTGCAAATGAAGAAAAACAACATTTAACGAATCGTCGTCGAGTCCTACATCCCACGCGCATGCACACGCCCACACAGACTTTTACTCAGATTTTTCAATAATCAATCATCACCCTAAGAATTGCCATCGTTCCACGTGTAACCCTCAATAGTAAATAAATATATAAATAAACAAATAAATAAAGAAAATAAATAAAGAACGAGGGCCAAAAATATTGCTTCAAACCCTGTCCCACGAAAATTGCTGGAAGCTGCGACATCGGGGTTGTGTGTGTGTGTGTGTTTTTCGTACGTACTTCGATCGCCGCAAATATCATCGGAGACAGGTAGAGCCAGCGATATTCGCGTCGTTCGGAGGATCGACCTGGCTAATTACTCGCCACACGGATTTACGATCGTTTAGAAGGGAAAAGGGAAGGAAGAAAAGGAACCGAGCACGCGCGAACGAGATGGAGCGAGCAAGACCGCGAGGACCGACAACAGGGAGGGGGGAGGGAGGGGTCGAAGGGGTTGTAAATATAGCGGGGCGCGTAAATCGAACTGTGCCGCATCGAAACCAGAAGGCATCGAGTGGGCCTTCCTCGACATCCCCGTGTATATAGCACAATCTGTCCGTGGCGATTGCTAACGAGAGCAGCCCCTACACACATTCACATAAATATATACACATATAGAAACACATGGGGCGCTTTACATGCCGTACGTAGAGATTATCGAGTCCCGGATGGGAAGCAAGGGTTGCTCCGTATATAAAGTTATGCCTGTGTGTACATAGGATCCATACACGGAATCGGGAAGAGGCCGAAGGTGGGGAGGGGGGAGGGGAGGGAGGACGGAGACGACATGGGCAGTATGTACGGTTCGAATGTACGCGGTGATACGGCCGTGTACAGAACAGGATCGGGAAGAGGGATGATAGCATGTGCGAAGAGAGACTCGGGGGGAGGGTCGCGCGCGTTGCCGCTGTGCCGCGGTGGCTAGCTGATTAATTAGAATCTCCTCCGAGCCCCCTCGTGTCGGTTCGTTCGCTCACTCGTGCGCACACGTTAACATCCGGCCGTGCCCCACTCCTAGCGCCTAAAGGAGTCAGCGGGATTACAAATTCGCTATGGATAGGTAAACCGGCACGGATGTGTATGTGCGGGTGTGTGAGTGTGGACACGTCAAACGATGGTCAGCGAATGATGCTGAAGAGTGAGAGAGGTAGAGAGAGAGAGAGAGAGAGAGAGAGAGAGAGAGAGAGAAAGAGACAGAGGAAATGAATAACTACTGGTATTAGCGACCGTGATGAGACTAAGAGCGACAACGAAAAACACTCTACACATATCTCTAACTGTATATTTATATGTTTATATATTACATATAGGTGTATATATGTATATTTATACATATACATTTATGTCACGGATCCAAAGTCGCGGAGCTTGTGGACTGTGGATTATTTGTGTGCAGTTGGTGGCAGTTGGCCTGGCAAACGACATGTTTCTACGGTCGACTGGAGCCCATGGAACGAGTAAAACGAATTCATTAGCGCCCATACCCAGCGGAATTGGGATTTTCGCGCTTTCACGTCGTAATCATGTATATTCGTGTATGTGTATTCATTCATTTACGTATGTTTGACGACATAAGCCACGGGGTTATAAAAAATATCATTAGGCGACAGGACGCATAAACGAATTAGGAGAATTTTAATTATTCGATAAATTATTATAATGCGAGATTCATTAAGAAAAAAAATGTCCATTAAAGTATGAATAGTTTCGAGTGGTACGTAGCCAAAGAATGTGGAGCAACGTGGTTTTGAGGTCGAGAAAACTGAAGGGAAAGGTTTAGAGGGATATTGTTGCGATATGAACACTTTCAGGAATGTATAGATTTCTTTACCAACCAATGCTGACTATCTAATGGTTTTTTCTTTTCTTTTTAGACAGCGCCGGATTCTTTTCGTCGTATTCTTATGTGCTTCGATTAGTCGTTGCAGCAATTTGGTAATTCATGGAAAGCGACAGCGACCAACTCGCTGCCACCCAATTCTAAAAGAATATTTTAATCATACTTTTTATATGCAACGAACAATCCAACCCTTGCTAAAAAATTTCCAACGCTACTTAAAAAACGACATCTGCCGAGATTTCCTGGCAAGCGTGAAAAAACGAGAAGTTCGAGTGCATCCTGAATGAACGAACGTAATTGTCGCAAATAGATTTAGCCACGACGCGATGATAGAACCGTAGGATGAGTATCTCGATGATATCAAAGAAACGAAAAGCCATTCGAATAGCCATTAAACGATTGGAACAAGACGAGACGCGGGAGATTCACGGAAAATCCGTAATTATGAGGAAGAAACGTATAATACGGAATACCGGACGAAAGATCGGTGGCGATGAAGCGCGATGGGGGGAAGTAATTTCGGCGATAAAGCTCGGCATGAACTTTGCCGCTTTTGGCCGGCACTACGGTTACACCGAGCGTGCTGTACGTCGTGCATAACGCGATACCCACTCTTCGACGTTATATTATGTATTCGCTCGCGGATTTACCACCGACGGGTTGATGATTCGGCGGGGTATATCGAACCACCGACGTGTTTCAGGGTATGAGCGGAAGAAGATCGGGGGGGGAAAAAGGGGTCGAACCAACCTTCGTTAGAAAACGCGAGAGCGGAATGCGCGCTCCAGTTAATTAACGATATTTCACCGGTAATTAAACGAGAGAACTTTCCTCTCTCGCCAAGACGCTGCTCTGTGGCAGGCCCGTTGGATAATCTTCCTATCTCTCTCTCTCTCTCTCTCTCTTTCTCTCTCTCTCTTCCATCGACGGCAGTCTCTTCAGCTCCAAGCATCCTCGACCGCACATTTTCTATGCCATTCGCTTCGTTCGCGTTTCCAACGCCGCTAAACTGCCAACGAAACTGCCCTTCCCCCACCCCTTGGAGAGGGCGGTGGGGGAAACCGCCTATTGGTTACCTTTTGGCCTTTCACGAATAAGGAGAAACCAATCTCATCCTCGCCGCTTTCCCAATTCTCGGTTCTCGCGTAATTCCTTCGCATCGAAAATTCACGTCTCCGGGGTTCTTAGTTTCGTAATGGCGTATTCGTTTTATTCGTGCGACGATATAATACAGTGAAGGAAGATTTTGTACGGTTTTGTTTATTTATATTTTTGAATTTTTATTTTATGGTTGGATGGTTGTCTTTGATCGGAGCGTTTACGTATGTGGGTTTCTTTAGGGGTTGGGTCTGGGTGTTTGCGGGGTAATTAGGATTTTTATTTAGCATTGATAACATAATTTTGTTAGAAGACACTGTGCAGGATCGATTACAACGTATTGAAAGTACTTACATGCATTTTTTTTGTGAAAACATTTTTAATTTTGGGGGAATTATTGCCGTTTGCCAGAGAAACGAAATCATGAAAATCCCTTTATTTCTGTGCGGACGAGTAGACGCAACCCCTTAATTAACTCTATGATCAAATTTTATTGAATAATTGTTCCAGTCGAAGAAGGATATGGAAATTCGGAAAACCCGTTTTTTCTTTCTTTAAAGACAGAAAGAAGTTGGAAGCAGGTGAATTATTTTATTATTAATTCTGTAATATGTTTAATGAATAAAAAATTGAATGAAAATTGTGAATAAAAATAATTGCCTCTTTTCACGTTCTTCGATCATGCCCATAAAATAATTTCAACGCACGTCCTCGTATAATCTCATCGCCTATATAAACCTAAACAAGGACAAACCGACATGCTCATAATTAGCTACAATGTCAAACACAACTTCCGACTCCACCCGATAATGAGTTTTTTACCTCGAATAAAATATTCTTCAAACGCCCAAATCAAAATTGCCGTCGCCAAAAAACAACCGATCACAGGAACAAATACAAAATTAAAAAAAAAAAAAAAAAAAAAAAAACAGACTATTTATACCCCTATGAAAAATAAAAAATACCTCGCTTAATGCATTTTCATTCGACTTTATTGGTAACATCTCTTTGACTATATCTAACGCGTTAATCGAACCCGGTACATCCGCAAATTGTTCGCCGTCGACTATCTCCCGATAACGCGCGCCGTAGCCGGGAATTAATGAATCGACGCAGCCTCCCCCGTAATGACGAACTAATGAACCGTCGCAATTAACGTTTCCATTTATCCACGTCCAATGCAAATGCATTTCATGAATCCCGATCACAATGTTCGATGGAACGACAACAACGAAAAAAAAAAAAAAAATCAGAAAAGAAACATGAAAAATGAAAAATGAAAAAGTAAAAGAAACAAAAATAAAAAAATGTTATGAAAGAATTACATTTGAGAGTTTGTTCGTGGTTCGTCAATGGATTTATCCGCTACCCTTGTGGTAGCTCGAGCTCGTGCGCACACTGGGTTTCTCCCTTCCGACCCAGTGGACTCTACAGAAACGCGGCTCGAAACACGATTCACGAGTAAATGGCCAAATTAGATGTACGCAAATGTGCTGATGGCATATACACGGGACGTCGTTGTGGGACCTTTGTAATTAGTACCATTTATAAAGCTCGCGCGCGCGCTCGTGGACGGGTGGAGGGGTCGGAGGGAGAAGGGTGCAACGTTGTACCGCACGAATCCCCCGACGGTCCCGCCACATTGTGGAGTCTCGCGGTAACGTCAGGGCCGCACAACTTTTCCCGCCATTTCTGTGATTTATCGTTGGTTTTCCTGTTTTTTCAACCCCCTCCACCCTTGACGCACTACCGGATCGTTTTTTTTTTTTCATTAAGGGCGATTCACTTGAGTTTTCAAAACTGCCGGTCGATTTTCTATGGGATTATGAGGGGTTCATGAGATATCGATGATCGAACGAAAAAAGATGATTTTTTATTCGACGGCCGATATCTCAACGAAAAATTGTCGTACAGGAAAAAAACGAGAATTACTTTGAAGGTGAAGAATCGGGCTGAGTGACTGTGTTATTTATTGGGTCTGGAAAAATTTTCTCGATCCTGGGGACAACTTTGAAAAATGAAAGATTTTTTGAAACATTTTTTTTGCGGAATTTCTCTTGATTGGGCCATGATTAATGGCCAGGAAAAAAATTCCATAGTAAGATTTCAAAACTAGATATGTTAAGATTGAGAATGCTTTTTATCTCAATACGACAATTTTTCGCGCAGTTACAGTTACGCCAAAATCACGTAAAGAATGGAAAAATTTTCTGCTCCTTCAATTTTTTTGATGCGTGTAGAAGAAAAATTTTTTTTTTTTTAATATTTACATCACTTTTGTACGTTTCTTAAACGATATTTTTAGATCACGAGTCAGCACGATAACTCAGTCAATTCGTAATATTTTTAAACTCCTTTTAAAATCTTGATAATTATTTTCTCTATACTGACGAGAGGTTCTTTTTCAATTTTTCGGTTTGACAATTTTTTAAAAATAATTATACACCAATTTTTTTCTAAATTGAGGGCTAAAGATTAAAATACTGTCATTTCTGTATTTTTTAAGAAAAAAACTCCCTCCGTCAGACAATTTCTACTAAGTACATTGTTTCACTAGATTCTTTTTTATTTTTGCACATTGAATAGTTTTTAATGAAGTTATGATGTCGCCCATGGTTTTCATCAGTAGTCCATTCATAAGCATGAAGAATAATGTCAATATTTAAAAAAAATTCTTATAGTTGAAAAGTTTATAAAAAATGTAAAATTAACAAATTCATGTTTTTTCCACCATATAATCCTTACAATAATTTTCTAAATTTACTCGGTTTTTAGCGCGTGCAGAGGTAAGTGACACCTTCAGGAGCCCATGGGCTTGTATTTATCTTATTCGCTCTTGAAGTTATCGCGTTGTTCTTAAATAGAAGCTCACGGGCTTTCTACCGAATACAAGTGTACCTTAAAACAATATATTCGATAATGAAATGGTATTCTAATTTTAAATGTTACACCAATATAATAATATAAAATAAAAAATTATTCCCATTATCTTAAAAAATCATAAATATATAGGACAACTAATAACTGCAAGAAGAGTATCATTGATATCAATCATTCCCATTCAAAACCTTTTGTATCAGAGGAATCCCAGTCAGTATTTAAACAATTATTTTACCCGAGAAAAACGGCCCATGGACTTCTATCGGTAAAACAAACGCCAAATACAAACCCAGGTGGTACTGCCTCTCCTCGAGCCCCTTAACGATACCCAGCGACAAGCTCCACCCGCGCGTAACCCTTTCATCCCTTTCAGTCCGGTCGTTTCCCAGCCACGAGTTCAATTAATTAAATATCGGAGCCGGAAGTTTCCCGAGCGAGGGCGAAGCGAGACGACGAAGAGTTGATTAAGAATTATCGAATTCCGTTTGTTTCGAGAACTCGTTATGGCAGTCATCGTGAAACGAGATCGTCGAGAAGCGGACGGAGTTTGGTATGCACACAGTCCCGAGTGGGACGGAAGTTGAGGCAAAGTCGAGGGAGTAAAGGGCAGGAAGTAGGGGTTTGGGTTGGGTTTGCAAGCGTTGGTAACAGCGCCGTCTGTGGCGAACGGTGTACGAAACGGAAGTACAGAAGACGGTAATAGAGTGGTGGTTGATGGCAGTACACTGGGAAACCGTTGGACCGATGATGCGGTCGTGTCGCGGTCGTGAACGGCGGCCCTGGGCTTATCTGTCTCGTTCCGCTCCCGCAGAAGGGTGGTTTTAATTACCCCTTCCATTACTCCGGGATTACCAACCCCGTTAGTGGATTCATTTAGTCACATTTATACGAGAGAGACGGAGAAAGAGAGAGAGAGAGAGGATGAGAGAAACGAGAACGAGAACATATACCGGGTCGTGCGCGAACTCGTGGCTGCCGCTCGGAATCCGTGTAGGCGGCGCTACGCGCTACGTGTATACGTGGTTTGGAGGCGAATTGTTTTTTTTCTGAAAATGAGATTAAATCGGATTCGTGTTATTTTTATTGTAAACACTGTTCTTGAGCGCAGAGCTGCCGAAAATTGCCCATACGGGGAGGATTAAACGAGATTGAGCTAACCGAATAAGTCTATTTTGTCGGAAGGACTGAATAGGTTCACCGTTTTCCCGTTGAAAACATCAACGGGACTCGTGTTGAATATTTCTTGCAAGTTTTGTTGGAAATTTTGTATCGGTAAAATAAAATTTTGTTTTTTGATAATCTATGTCGATTATTACAATAATTGTATCGCGTCGGTAGGCAAAACGGGATAAGTTCAAGATTTGGAGGAAGAGTCGATTAAGTTCTATCGTGTTTTTTTTTTTTTAATTTATAAATTAGAGAGTAGTTAAATTTTACCGAATTCTCCAATAATAATCATAATAATAATAATAATAATGATAATAATTATATTAATAATAATATTATTGTTCTATAATTGATAATGTATTATAATTTGATAATATTATATAATTATAATAATAATATTAATATCATTATTATTATTATTAATAATAAATAAATAATAATTATTATTATTATTATTATTATTGTAAATTCGACATTTCCCTCAGTACCAATAAATCCATTATCCGTAAACAATGAAATACCGAATAAAGTAGCTAAAAAGTATTGTAAAAAAAGGCTTACTCAAGCAAGCTCTTGAGAGGATTACCCCGAGATTCATAATTCGTAACTTTCAAGCTATGCCAGATTTCAGAAATCGAGCCAGCAACGAACTCGTCCATGCGACGTACGGACAGATACTCCAAGTTCGTAAGCGATGCCGGAACTCAGTGTCTAGGCCCGTAGCCCTGTTTGCCACTTCACGCATCCTCGCCTTCGCTCGTATGCATCCCCATTCTTCTTTATCTCACGGCGAGCAAGACGGAACAATACGCAGCAGCGTCGTCAAGACGAGCTCACGGAATCGCGAGCTGGGCGGAGAGGCGGAGAGGGGGTTGCATGGGCAGCTTCCCCATGAAATCCAGCAACCCAGCACGTAATAATGATAATGAGGAAAGAGCAGAGCGGACGTCGAGAGGGCCGGATACTTTTCTTCCATCCCTCTTCGAGCGTTTCTTTCCGCGTTCTCCGGTTGCGAGAAAGGTGTTTGCGCGTGCACTTCCGCTTCACACCTTCGCGCGCCCGGCGGGGCCGCCCGACTGCACAAAACGAACGCTGTTGGCGTAGGTTCATGCTACCACGGGTGACGTTGCTTCGTGTGCATCGTTGGGCCATAACCACGATTTCGCTGCTACGAGATTTTTTTTTGTTTCTTTTTCTTTTTCTTTTTTTTACGTTTCGTCGTCGTCGGTGTCGGTCCACGTGCCATCGCCATTGTTACCGGAAACATTCCCGGTGTCTTCGTTGTTTTTTTTTCTTTTTTCATTCGCAAATTCGTGACGTGCTGCACCGTAAATACGAACTTTCTGCAGTTGGGGAATGAGGGAGTTTTGGGGGGGATTGAGGGAGTTTCGTCGTGGAAAGTGGGTTTTTCAATTTGGGTTTTGGAAGTGGTCATTTGTGGAAACTTTCGGGAATTTGATGTTGCGACGGTAGGTTGGGGTTTGAGGGATAATTTTAGATCGTTTATTTGTTGAAAAATGTTGCGATGTTGAGTCGATTTTTACGGAACAATTTTAGATCGTTTATTCGTTGAAAAATGTTGCGATGGTAGGACGATTTTAAAGGGCTCACATCCCCCGGCGAGCTTTCAAAGCCGAGAAGAATACTCGGTTATTTCTCCGGTTACTCGATTTTAAGCGCGCGCAGGGATATGTGAGGCCTTAAGGAACAATTTTAGATCGATTATTTGTTGAAAAATGTTTGTACTATGTGGGGCTCTTATTTTTGAATTATTTGAGTTATTAACGAAGTAGTACAATAACTCGACTATTTATCTTATTTCTCCGTTAGAGAAATAACATTTTGCCGCGGAGACGTCTTGGCGCGGCCGTGTCGGCGCGAGGACGTTACGGCGCGCGGACGTTTCGGCGCTCCAACTTTCTGGCGCGGCTGTTTCGGCGCGAGGATGTTTCGGCGCGCGGACGTTTCGGCGCTCCAACTTTCTGGCGCGGCTGTTTCGGCGCGAGGATGTTTCGACGCAACGATATTATGGCGCATGGACGTTGCAGCGCGCGGATGTTTTGGCGCGAGGAGGTTTCGGCGCAACGACGTTTTGACGCGAGGGAGTTGCAGCGCGCGGACTTCATCGCCGCGCGAGGATGATTCGGCGCGAGGACGTTTCGGCTCGAGGTGGCATTTTGTCGCCATGAAGGAAAAGGGGGGGATTGCAATTAGAGCACACCAATTATGTATCTTCGACGTGTTTTGACGGATTTTAAAATAGGTATCAGTTCAGATAGTTCTTGAGTGGTATTCATGACAGCGCGATAGTATTAAACTATACGGGTACCGAACCGAACCAACTAACCCTTACCAACTCCTCGAGAACCATCTTTTGGTTGTTAAGGGGTTTCGTCGTTTCGATTATTTTCAGTATTTATTTGAAATGATGCATCCACACACTCATGTACGGGATTGTTTTCGTTTACTTCGCAAAGTTTCATGAATTAAAAAAATTTTGACTTTCGATATCTCGAAAATAATCGAATGAATACAATTTTTTAAATTCATAATCTTATTCTTCTTTCTCCTTATTCTGTATTTTTTATTGTTTGTGGATTACGTTCACGTGGAAACATCCTCGCGCCTAAACATCCCTGCACCGAAACACCCGCGCCAAAACGTTCTTGCGCTACGCCAATCTCGGCGCCAAGACGGCTGGTGACGTTTACCATACCAGCGTATTCATGTTAAACATGAATATTTACCATACCACATGTTTTCGCCCTTGAATCAGATTTAAGTCGAAAAATGACGATCGAAGAGAAAAATTGTTATCACTAAAGTGGAAGGACACTGAATTGCCGACATATTATGTTACAACCATTTTCAGTCAAAAGTTAAAAATAGCCGAGTTATTAATGAAGAACAAATTCTCGTTGAGTTCAAGATAGCGGTGAATGCTTCATGTTTTATTTATTTTTCCATCAGCCATTGCAATATATCATAACATCGCTCATGCGAATACAGTAAATCATAATCGCTTCCCAAAGGGATAAAATATTTATTGTTATAACATTTCAACACAGCATATAAATGGTTTCTTCAAAGAAATAACCTAAAATAACATTTTTAAAATCGAATCAACGTTACGCATCATCGAACAGACCTGCTTGTATACCCGCGATCTGTGATTCTCCTACAAATATCTTAGTTTGGTTATTTTTTTGCAAACCCAACAAAGCACCATTCGGCAATAAGTCAATCGGATTTGCCGTGATATCAAGGCTCTCCAAATTGACCAAAGATCTCATCGATCCTTTTTCGATAGTTGTAATGTTGTTTGCGCTCAGATCCAATTTTTCCAGAGATGGCACGTTCAATGATCCGACGGAAATTCGATTGATTTGGTTATCGCTGAGATTAATGTAGAATAGTGAGGGGGCATCGAAGGCACCTTGCTCGATGGTCTTTATTTTGTTGCTTTCCATTCCAATCCAAATCAATCCCTTGGCACCGCGCAAAGAATGACTTCCCACCATCGTGATTTCATTGTGAGCCAGATTGAGAACCGAAAGATTTTCGAGGTGAGAAAATACGTTGTTCGGTATTTCAGCGATCTTGTTATCTTCCAAACCCAACGTCAACAGATGCGGTGGCAACGTGGCGACAAATTTAATGTCCTTCAATTGATTGTTCGGAAGGAATAAGTCACGAAGCTGCGGCGTAACGAAAGCATTATTTTCGATCGTTCTTATGCCATTGTAATCGAAATACAAACTCGTTATTCCAGTGTGGTTGATAGCTTTTTCTCCCAAATGCTTGATTTTGTTGAAGCTTAGGTCAACAACTTGAACCGTATCGGGAAGTTCGTTCAAAACCTGACTCGTTACTTGATCTATCTTATTGTCGATCAGATTAATCATAAAAGGTTTTATGCCCATTCCTTTTATCGGACCCAGTTTCCACCAACCGTGGTTGAATCCAGTTATATTACGAGAATCAAGGAGCGCGACATAATCTAATTTAATCTCGTGACAATTGCTCCACTTAATTGGGTCAGGTACAAAATAATCCAGTCGTAGGACGATGCCGTCTTGAATACAAACTTGAAGCCGCCGATTGTCCACCTTTGCGTATGGCATCATCCGATGTTTCTTCAATAACGAGTGATGAAACATTTCTCTCGCTCTGGCCATTTTTTTATAAGCGTCTTTGCGAATAAATTTGCCGAGATTGGGGGAAGTTTCACTGCCAAAAACGTCTCCGCTTATCATCTTGGCACCGAGGCCGCTCGTCATGATCCAACAAGATTTTCCGAGTCCGGATAAATAATCGCTACCGAGAATTTTGCCCATTTGATTGTTCGAAATATCGAGGAATTGAAGATTACCGAGACCGGTAAAAGATTTTTGCGTGGTTTTTACAACATTGTTGGCGATCGAAAGATTCTTCAAATTCGTGAGTTTTGAGAATATGGAGTCGGGAAGTTCGGATATCTTGTTATCGCTGAGATCGAGAGACGTCATGTTGATCGCATTGTCAAAAGCATTTGTTTCGATACCATCGAAACCGCGACCCGAAAGATTAATTTTCGTCGATGATACCGTCGAGACATCAGCTTGCGTAACGAAATGATGTTCGTTGGAGCCGGTGATGTCGTAATAATATTTCCCGAGCAGCCTGGATGGATCCATGAAAGTATCGCCGCCGCTCGAATTTATGGCGATATTTGCGAACAGGAAAAAAATATTCGTGGTCATCGTATTTCTCGTTTATTTGGATGATCGATCTGCAATTTAATTCGAATACACCGTTTTTTGACATTGATCGACGGATAATTCTGCAAGATCATCTTGCCGATGAAGCCAATTGCTTCGATTGTTCGAATTATTCAAAATACTGGATTAATCACGGTTGATAATTGATTGAACGAAATTTTTCGGAGATTTGATAATACATCGTTAAGACTTACCGAGAAATGAAAATACCGAAGAGACACGTATTCGGTTGAAGCAGTGGTTGACGCAAATAACGGAACAAAATGATTCGACTAAGTGCGTGAAATCTCGATTCGAATACTGATGTGGTCGGGCGGTGATCGCGTTTATATAGCGACGATCGCTTACCCAATCGACGTATCTGAGTTGTGCGCACTCTCATCATCGAATAGAGCTTTACCGAACGAAAAACTTTACCAGCATCTGGACAAACAAATAATTCAGCTCGACTCTTGCTACTGCGCATAAAAATTCGATATACATTTATTACTAACGAATTTTTGATACGCAGTTAAAACTTACGGTAAAACGGAAACTTGGGATAACGATAAAAATAAACCCATTACAGTCGCGATAAGCCGTTGACGTTCAGGGTCGTTTTTTTTTTTTTGGTGAAAATAAATTGTCGTACGTGACTTTGCCGGTCAAAAAAAAATTCGTATCATCGCAACGTCTGTGTAAATGACTGTACTATGTCAATATTTTCGACGTTAGATCGTGACTCCGTCTCGATTACGAAACCACACCATGTTTTTTTGTATCGTAGACTGGTGGTTAGTGATGGGTAGGGGAAGAAAAATGAATGAAAAACGAAGATAAGAATCGAAATGAAAAGACGAGGTCGACAAATATTTTCGACAATTTTGTTTTTTGCGATACGCACTATCGATAAAACGGTTTGTCGATGGAGTAATATTTATTCGAACGAGAATCCGATTTCCACTCGGTTTGTTGATTTTTCTGACAATTGTATTTTTCGATTTTTTTATCTTGCGATTTAGATTTTTTTATCTATTCGAATCTTGATTCGAATGAAAAGAAATACCGCCAAATTATAGGCTTTTGGACCATTCGTGGTTCGAAACCTTCGTTTGCACCCGCAAGGACGAGAGAAAAAAAATTGAAGGACCTATAGACCGAGACTGAGAGAGAGTCCTATATAAACGTGGGCCTCGACTTTAAAAAAAATTTTTTTTTCACGTTTCCAGATTTTGGTTTGTAGTTGGTTGCAGTGGAATTTTTTTCGTTCGTAACGAAACCCAAAAAAAGTTATAGGACTTAAGATAGAAACCATCCCCTTCGATTTCGACGAAACCCAAATCTGAAAGATTATAAAGATAAAAAGTAGCTTGTAGTTGTTTGTAGTGGCAAATGTTTCGATTGTAATTGAAAAGGAATCAACATATCACGATCTAATAGTGGTATCAAGAATACAATTTTTCAATTTTATTGTAAGCATTTTTTCTAAATCGTAGTTACAATCAGTTTTTGGTAATAATTTGAAAAACAAGAACCATAAAACTGTAGTCTCGCTTCTTGGCATAATTGCTTGGATCAAAGTGAATCTGTTCTTATCAGCTGATAAGAATTCATAAGAACGATTGATACATAAGCGTTGATCGAGCTATTTTCAGCAACCTTGAACGTTTTGTGTAAGAAAGAAATACAGTCTAATCACTTAGATCGTCACTTTACACTTGTACAATCCGCCATCGTGTCCTATCACAAAATTCGACTAAAAACTCGTTTGCCACCATAAACTATACTGAATAAGGTACAAGCAGTACCCGTGTATAAAAAACCCCGTTCTGGATGGAATGCACCATGCATTTATCACGATTATTTCCCTAATTGAACAAATATGGACGTTTCATAGGCACCGATATTCGTTTTCTTAAACCCTTCGCCGTCACTCTGGGTGAAATCCACAAGTCGATGAACCGACAATTGGCGATTTTTGTTTTCGTTTTCATCTCTCTATCATTTTTTTTTAACATGTCGACATTTTATTTCTCATAAATAAAATTTTCGTACATCATCCAGAATGTTATAAGCATGTTTTGTAATTTTTTTAACCACCTTGGACGGATAGTTTGCTCAAAATCGTTTATTGAAAATTGACTGGGTGGAATCGACCCAGTGTGACGGCCGTGATATTATTCGGTAGTGCGACGGCGAAGGATTAAGTTTTTTTTTTAAGTTGGCTAATCCCTTTGTTGACGAACTGCGTTTAATACCATACTAACGAAATCTTTTTGGTTTTCTTATTTTAGATGAGCCGTTCCAGAGATATCCTGCTGACCCCGCAAGTGATCTTCAAAAAAAGGTGTTTTGAGAAAACGGCAATAATTCCCCCAAAATTGAAATTTTTTTCATGTAAAAATTCATACGAGTACCTTAATCTATGTTGTAATTAACACTATACCGTGTATTCTAATAAAATTATGTTAACACGACTCAAAAAAATCATTAAAATCTCCGAAATTCCCCGCAAACAACTAGACATAACCCATAAAGCAAAAACAAATATCGTTGCCTGTAAAACGTACATATTCGTTCCTTCACAGAAATAATCACGGTGAATCCTCGCTGAATTAATCTAAAATGGATTTCCTCTACACGGGCGCCGTCCAAATAGGGTCACATAACCCGGAGAACGCTCGTCTCCTTGGCTAACTCAAAGAAACCTCGTGTGCAGACATAAGCAACAAATGAAAATTCCATTTTTCAACCGATTATTTTTTCTCTTCCGCTCTTTCGAACCTCGATACTTTTATATCGCTATTCATTCGCTACTATCGTTCAGAAACTCGAACATCCCCGGAATTCCACCAACGAACCGGCGAAGCTTCCCGGCTTAAGCAAGCCGTGCGATACGCGAAATGCTTCCACGCTCTACGGAATCTGCAAAGCATTGCTTCGCAGACTGTATGTCCGCCTCCTTCATATTATTCCGTCTTCTTATAATACTCCCGGTTCCGGAGTTTCGAAATCTCCCGATCCCTCCCCCTCCCCCGCCCCCCTTCCCTACATTCCCGGTTCGTCGTCGGTTGGAACGACTCCGAGATTTCTTTTTCATTTGCATTATTACCGGTAATGAAACTGAAAAGCCTAAAAAAAAATTTTTTTTCCCCGTTCTTCTTTGTAACGCAGAGGAATTGTCTGCTTGCCATTCATTGATTACGCGGCTTAGCGACAGTCCGGACGCTGATGTATACATCCCCTACCCACCTCCGACCCCTCATCCTCCTCTTTCGCCCCCCCCCCACCGACTTTTCCGCTTCGCTCTGCTTCCGAGCAAATGGAAATTTACTTACGCCGTTATCTCTCCACTATTTTCATATTCTTCTCATTTTTATCGTAATCTTCGAAACTCTCGACGTATTCGTTGAAATAACATTTTTCAATTTGGAAAGTAACGACGGAACGATTTAACTGTTGAACGTGAAGAAAAAAAGTAATGAGCTATCGAATTTTGTTTGCGTATCTCGGAACGAATATTGATGATTAGTTTTTTTTAGATTGAATAACGTGGAAATAATAAATTTATTTTAAATAATGGTTAAATAATTTTCAATACCGGTGGACGTGTATTTATTTACAAGATTGTTAATATCATTATTATTATTATTATTATTATTATTATATCATCATTATTATTATTATTATTATATAATAATAATAATTATTATTATTATTATTATTATTATTATTATTATCATTAGATCAGAATTTCCAAGATGATTATTGGCGCCGCACAAATAACGCGACGTAAATCGAGAAATATTAATTTCGAAACAGTTCGAAAATTCATCTCTTCCACCATCCCCGGCGTCTATCCCAAAATAATCAAATTTCCGATACTGATTCTGACAAATATACAGATATACCCGTTTGCAATTGCTCGGGCGACGCAATGCTGGGACAGTAAAAGCCGAATTAATACAGGGAAACCGTCCCGAAGACTCGGCAAGGAGTGAGAGAGAAATTAAATCGTTATTGTCGAAATATTAATCTCGGAGGCGTTTCTCCGGGGCGTTCGCTCCTTCCACCGTGGCGCACGGCCGCGTACACTTTAATTTGTATTGTATACCGTGTATTCTATCCGCGCATCACGAACGAAAAGTGGAAACGCACACACAAACACACACACACCCACACACACACACAAGGCCATAGACCATAAAGGAGAGAGAGAGAGAGAGAGAGAGAGAGAGAGAGAGAGAGAGAGAGAGAGAAAAGGGGGTGAGAGAGGGATGTAATAATACACGTGCCACGGTGGGTACTCGTTGCACATTGTGCGATGCCCGCTATAACGTAGCAATAACAGCGTTCCGTTTCGAATATATGTATGCAATACAGTGGCTCACGAATTATACATACATACACGTGTATACACACACATAAACATATAAACGCGTGACTATAACAACGTGACGTTGTGTACGTTGAAGGGCGCGGAAGATTGCAAAACATGTCTAGATTAATGTTTTCTCATTCCGTGGTACGGGAAAACGAGCGGCGGAGGCAGTCTGTTCGGTGGGTCGACGTTGTTGCGCCCTTCGTCGGGAGGCGCTACGGGGTTGTTCCCGCGTGCCGTCAAATGACAATGAAAAGTAACGAATTACGTCGACGGTCGTCGAGCGAGGTGCATAAAACTCGACAGCGTGGGCTGACGGTGCGGCGGCGGGGGTTGGCCGAGAGGGGAGTAGAGCGAGAGGGGGGGAGGGGGGTTGTAACGTCGACTTCACAGAACCGGGGAAAATGCATATAGAGCGATTGAGAAACGGCGAGATAGAGAAAGCACGGGCTATTGGTAACGATGAGAAGAAGTCAATTAGCGCTAGTCCGGAAGGATGAATGAATTGGAGCGGAAACGAGTGAGGGCACATCGGCTCGGTTGTTCCGTGTCTCCGGATAATGCTATAGGAGCCGCGTGTAGGGTGTATCGACGAGTGAATCGGCGAGGATCGCGCGGAGGATGGGGATTTTATCCATTGTTTAGGTTTAGCGCAATCACAAATTCTCAACGGTGGTTATTGTGCACGTGGATGTGGTAGAGCGATGTGGAGATACGGTGTTCACATGTGTTCCGGGTTTGTCGATGTCGGGGAGCTCCGTTGGATGGAACGATTCCGCGATATAACGGGGGTCATTCGGGTATGGGTCGAACTGCTCGTTTTGTCTCGCGCTTTTTCTCTCTCGCTCTCTCGTTCTGTTTCGTTTCTCGGTTTCCGTTCGTTTTGCAAACGTTAACGTCTGCAGGAGCTGTTTTTTCATGAGCAATCGTGTTAAATTTATAAATTTATGAGTACTGAATTATGTAGTTAAAAAGTTCTGAAATAATTCACGTCAGTAGTTTCATTAGTCAGACAGTAATTCGTGTTATTCTGTCAGGAACTATCATTCCTCAAATTTTTAAGAATTTTAGCGATTTTTCAATAGATCGTAGAAGACCTTCAAATGGTCCGAAAATTAACGATCCGAAAATCGGCTTGGTGCGGATAGGCAATGTTCTGTAAGATCAAAATCCTGATGACCAAACCATTGGCGGGTTGAAACTTTCACAGGGATCAATTGGCCGTCCGAATAGAATAAGCCGCCCCCCACGCCAAGTCGGAGTAAAAGTACCGTCTGAATCTATCTGTCTGCCTCTAAATTGCTACCATCTTCCATGTGATTGAACGAGCTACGCTATACCTACATATACGTTTTCGGGATTTTTATCAAAAGCAGGGGGACAGCTGTAAGGTGAGATAAAATATATATCTTGCACGAAAACATTTGCCCCGTATAAAGTTACTTATGGAGGACAGTCCGGAAATCACATAAACGGAGGAATTATGGACGGATCGATGTCGAAACGCTGTTGCAAAAAAAAAACCGTTTCATTTACAACATCCAATGGTGAAGCATAACGCAAATACATTAACGCAGAAGAAAAATGATAACGCTTTGGTGGCACGTGTTTAGTGATAGCGAGACTGGAATATTAAAAGTCAAAATAATAAAAAAAACTGAAGTTCTGGCATCAAATTGCAACGGAAAGCGAATGGCAACACGACGAGTTTTATTGCTGATAAGATTCTTGATTTACGAGGCAGAATGCCGAAGCTTGGAAAATTACAAATACAAATCCTCGGATAAGAATTCGACTCCGGCCGCCAGCCTCCTGAAGCGATTTTATTCGAAATTTTGAGATAAATTTTCGTTTATTTGGAAATTAGAATTTAAACACAGAGATTTTTACCTGCGTTACTTTTATGTTTCCGCCCACCTTAATTGAATATCGGAACATGGTGACACATAAATTTCTGTATTTTTCAACGAGAATGGAAATACTCGAACGTATAAGTCATTCGAATGTCATTGCGCCGCTGCCATTTCACAATTAAGTTTATGTTCTCTGCTATTTTTATTTCACTGTGATTTAATTTTTATTTAATTTTATTATTGTTAATCGGTTTTACTTATTGTACAATTTTTTATTATACAATTTCTTCGTCAAATTGCCTAGAATCAAACTTGGAGATAATAAATTAGTCCATCAATCAATTTCTGTCATCATTAAACTTTTTCTTTTGCTGTCGCTGACTTATGTTTGCTCTTTAGGTCGCACAAAGAGACACATAATTGCTCTGATTTTCAGGGCAAATACGCATCCAAACAATGGACGTATGAAATTTTAATGCCTAGTGAAACTAGATTGACCAAAAATTGTAGATTTATCGCTTGGACAATTCATTTCTCCATAAAGACTAGCGACATCGACAACAAGCTAAAACGTTTTGTAGGCTTCAAATGCGCTGCAATTATATCGAAAAACTGCGGGAGACCAGAAACAGGTGGAAAGGACACATTGATAATGGAACAACCCATTTTGGACCGATTCCATATTCCGACATATTTTGCAATTACTCAATTACTCAATTAGAACAAAAGAACAATTAACAAAATTAGAATCGAGATTTTTTTTTCACAATTAAGGTACGAAAAGAACTGACCATCACATAATAGTTGTGACGTTAAATACGGTAGTTTGGAAAATATTATCTAGAAAACGAAATCGCTTTTTAAAGAATAAATTTGTGAATTCCACGGCCATAGTAATTTCTTTTTTTTTTTTTTTTTTTCAATTATCGCTCACATGATTGCGGTGTGTCTGGGCGTGGTGAAATCGAAAATACAATTCTATCCGGCGTCACCTATACCTGCTTTTATACAATGGTTATATTATAGCGTATATACAGTATGCAATCCCATAGCTCGGGGCTGCGCGAGGGTTGGAACGGGAGATTAAATGAATAAGGGTGAGACGCGGGGAGTCGTGTGAAGAGTGGAGATGGGCGGTTCTACTGGGCGGCAACATTGTCTCCGATTATAATGGCGATCTCATTGATAACGTTTTTTTTTCTTTTTCGTTTTTCGAAATCATACAGTAGAATTTAGCAATTCTTATTATTACAGAATGTTTATTTTGAGCTTATGCACTCGGATGACGTAAATAATCGGTGAAATAACCGGAGACATTAAACTGTCGTAGAAACGCAAAAACTTGTTTTTTTTAATTGTCTTATCAACGTAAAAAAAAATTATTTTCATTGTGCAAATGAAATTCGAGGTTACGAGAGTTCATAATTAAATATTGGAGCTTACGACACGATATTATGAACAAATAACTTTGCCATTAAGATTTTGTGATTTGTGTTGAAATGTATATCGCCTTGTGTAATTAATCACCAGGATTGTTTTGGACGGTTGTAAAAACAATATATGAGCGGATCCATCAAATTCGAGTTACCGAGTTTGAGCTTTGCCATCAGCGATCTTTTTGTAACTTCGAGAAATGAAAGTCCTCATCGTTAAATGAACTCTTAATTTATTTCAGATTTTTTCCTTGGTTACTTTCGCTGTAATTGCACGGCTCATTCTGTGAATTTTCCATGATTTTTTTTTCATTCGTTTCTCGATGTGTTCTGATTAGAAAAAAAAAATTAGTCTTCACCAAGTTTTCTGTGTAAAAGAAGCTCAGCTTTTCGAAGAAAAATACAAAAACATTTTTGGGCCTTAAAAAATTACCTCAAATCCCATTTGAGATATAAGAATCGAATTTTTGGCCAATGTGTATCTAAAAAAAAATTCTTAACAATTCTTTCGAAAAGTTGAGAAAATGTTACATAACATATGTAGAAACCAAGATGGGATCTCACTAATAACTCCTGTAATAACAACAATTGTTAGAAAAAACAACTAAAACCTCAATTTAAACGTGATTGACCTCCCCTAATAATTTAATTATGTATTCCCCTCGTCCCCTCCCCCAATGATTTGATCATTCCAAAATAAACATCGTAAAACAGTCGTTCAAATTATTATCTTGTCCCGTATACGCGTCGTAAAATTTTTTTTCATTTAAAAATCACAATTCCGCAGTCATAACAATTTATTTAGCTCTATAATTCACTATCTCATACACCCGAGCCGTCTCCGCGAGTACCGGGCATTTATTGAGCAACTTTCGGTCCACCTGCAGTTGCGCGAGGTCCATAAACATTCGCGGGTACCAGAAGCGGCAGAAGAAGAAGGTAAAGAAGAAGACGAAGATGAGGAAGAAGAAGAAGAAGAAGAAAGTCGGACTAGCAAAAACGACTGCAGAATACGCGTTAGACGTGTCTGGTGGCGGTGGTCGAGAGGGATGAGGCAAAAAAAAAAAAAAGAAACGAAGAAAAAAAGAAGTAAAGAGGAGAGCATCAGCAGACAGAGGCTGCACGTAGCCCCAAGCCATGTAATTCATTACTAAAGCAATCTCACCCTGGCACCCTATCTCCATCCCCCTCCCCCGCTGAAAACCCCCGGCCAGTAGCAGAAGCAGCAGCAGCAGCATCAGCAGTGGCAGCAGCAGCAGCAGCAGCAGCAGCAGCGGTGGAACCGCCACCGTATTTTCCCTCTCCGCCCCTGACCCATCAACCCCCGCGCTCTCACGAGGCGAAGCGAGAACCGAGCCCAGCGAGCTTGCGAGAGGCACCAGCAGCGCCGCGTTATAATATAAAAAAAGCCGAATATAATAGAGCTCTGACAACAAAACAAACATAAAACACAAAGGCCGGGCGCGCCCGAGTCCGCGCGCACCCCCACAGAGCGAACGACGAAGAAAAAAAAAAAAAAAAAAAATACTAACGCGCGCGCACGTTTTCATAATTAAAAAGATTGCTTATACTTCCTTTTTACACTTGGAACACGGTTCGTCGTTGTCGTAGACAATATAATATAATATATATCTATATACATGACGTATGCATATATATATATATATATATGAAGATAATTATAAAATTATGTATTAATATATATATAATATATATTATATTTAATAATATACATAATATATTATTATTAATATATATATATATTATATTATATTATTATTATATTATTATTAATATATATATTATATTATATTATTATTATATTATTTAATAATATATATATTATATTATATAATGTATATATTATATATATAATATATAATATATACATACGTCATACAACAATAAATATAATTTATATTCGTCATATATATACGTTGTTTACGCCAGCGAAACGAAACGAAACGAATGGAATATCAATGGATCGGCAATCCCACCAATATCGGTCCCGCCAATATTCGTATAATTCTCGCGCTGTTCTGCGAACGATATATCCGTGGCGAGCAGGCAAGACCGAATCAATCAATTTTTTTGAAACCCGGCTGAAACCGCGGGTTATTGAAAAATTAGATTGAACAAGATCCTTGTAATTTAGACGATAATCAACGTTTTCAGACACGGGGATGTCGACGATTCCCATACGGGGAGAAATAATCGAGATTAACCTAATCAAATAAATCCCGTTTTGAGGCAAGACAGCATGAGTCCATCGTTTTTTTCGTTAAAAAAAATCGACGGGATTCATGCTTTGTAATTTTTTTGCGAGTTTACCCGAAACTTTTGTATCGGTAAAATCGAATTTCGTTATTTGCCAGTGTATGTAGATTATTCGTGGTCTCTAATCGGTCGTTTGTCGGCAAAATCAAATAAGTCCACTGCCATTGGGGTAAAATTGATCATTATAGAAAAAATAAAGATTATCATCATCGATGAGTCAAGAGAGGACGTTCTAAAAAAAACATAAGAGTAACAACTACGAGATAATAAATGTACGATTTAATAGTGAAGTTATTTATATGAAATATTCGGTCTAATTTTACGGGCGAGGGGGGGAATTAGACCAGCCACCTTTGGGCAGGGTAGGGCCGTCGTTGCCTTTGTAAACGCAAACTATCGGCTCAAGTGTTTTCCATTTTCAAATAATCTCGGAATACATGACCAAATGAGTCCGTATCTGTGGTTCGGAGACAAAACCGAATAAGTCCATGTCGGAGACAAAACCAGATAAGTCCACGTGTTTGAGACAAAACCGAATAAGCCCAACGGTGTTTTTTTTTTTCATCCATAAGTTACAGACTATTTAAATATGACCGAATGCTACGGTGAATAGTAACAAAAACTAAATGTAACCTGATAATTACTTTTTGAGAAATCGATTTGTCCGCTGTGACGGAGCGTTCCACTGATATTTCGTTCCAAAGGTACGGCGATTGTTTGTTTGTAATATTAGTGAGTGCAATACCGAAACTATCGATTAGTATCTTTGACAATTATTTTGATTGATATTTGTCTCGATTATCGAGTTATCGATCTCAATTCTAAAATAGCACCCGAACGACAAAATCATCGAACAATCGTTTGAAGTATCGGTGAAAAATAGATTATTCAAAAGCCATTGTCTCTTGATGATATTCAAAAACCGAAAATATTTTCATATCGAATGATCAATCTTCGGGTGCGTGTTGACCAACCTCGGGTTCGAGGCCAGCAATACGTCTTCCAAGAAAACACGTCAATAATAAAAAAAAAAAAAAATAAAACTAACGAATAGGAAAAAGCGAAATTCTAAATATTTCACCGAAAAATATATTCGCGTTTATCCACTAAACAATATTATCAATTTTTATAGTCCAATATCAATCGATCAACGTCCAAAACCGTTCGAACAGAAACCGCGTTCGCCACCAACGGCAAAAAATATATCCCAATAAATCCCCCGATAAAAACTAAACAACGCAAGTATTTCCAAAATCCCCAAAATCCAACAAAAATTCATCCCCCGCGCTACCAATTGTCCCTCGTCACTATCACCCCCCTAAACTCACGCCCTCACCCCCAGTCGATCCAAAACATCGTCCTAGCAATCAAAATTTCCGACCCTCCGAAAAAAGATTGCCAAATTTTTTTCCTAAAGAAAAAATAAAATCTCAAAAACAAAACTGACCAAAAAAAAAGAAAAACCAACGCGTAACAATGTCAAGCGATCGTGTGTCGACCCCTCGCGCTCCTCACGACGCGTTTCCGGGAGGGGAGGGTGCGCGAAGGGATTTTCTCGTGCCCCGAATGATAACTATACATTTATCGCGGGGCGGCGAACGGGGACGAGGGTGGTTTTACAAATCGAGGGCGTGGATCGTCGCTCGCGGGGGTGCGGAACCGCCCCTATCGAACCACGACGGCCAATGAAACGACAACGAAGGCCCCGACAACCCCCCCCCGAATCGCGGGGGGGTTGCTCCGCGAATTTACGCGAATCTCCTATCAGTCGTTCGCCATCCACTCGGCACGGAAGTCACTGATAATAAACGTTTCCGTTACGAAATCAATTTCCCACATCTTCTCGCAAACGTCGTAACGTGAACCAACAATTTTCCCGCGTCGCGTCGAAAACGTCTCATTGCGCAAAATTTCGAGTGTTCATCAGATTCGTTCGATTTGTTTTCGAGTTTTCGTATTTTACACTTCTCGGAAATAAATTTTTTTTACGGATATTTCTCGGTTTGTTTTTGTTTTTTTTTGTGGATTTTTGTTTTTTTTTTTTATCGTGACGAAAACATGGCCGGACCTTACTTGTCGCCCCTCGGACCGCAGGCCGATCTACTTACCGAATACATGTTCGGACGGCGTCGCCAGGTCAGTGTACGTTATTTTTCATTTCTTTTGTTTTTTTGTTTTCTTTTTGTTTTTTTTTTTTTTTTCGTTCGTTTGTATTTTTCACGATACCGGCTACGAGACGGAGTTTCATGATTTTTATCAGCTCGTTGAGTAAAATTGATGGAATATTCGCTGATCGATTAAAAAAGTCACGTTGGATTATCCTTGGACTCATTGAAGAATAATCATGAGAAGACGTTTGATGCGCGTGTCGACAAAAGAAGATTTAAAAAAATAGACAAAAAAAAATCTTTTTGCCAAAGATCGTTAGACGTAACGATTTTATTTTTATTGTATTAATTTCTCTGCAGAGACGCAATCGTACAACGTTCACGCCTCAACAGCTCCAAGAGCTCGAGTCTTTATTTCAGAAGACTCATTATCCGGATGTGTTTCTACGCGAGGAAGTTGCGCTGAGAATTTCTCTCTCGGAAGCTCGCGTTCAGGTACGATTGTCCAAACTTTCGAACTCAATACGAAATAATCTAATATCAATGAAAACAAACGAATTGTATCTAAATTAAATTAAATCAAACCCCAAAATCACAATGAGACGATGTCAAAAAATTCCTGGAATCGAATGAAAACAAACAAAAAAAAACGTTAAAAATCGAATGAAAAATATTATTTGCGGGGACAGGTTTGGTTTCAAAATCGACGGGCGAAATGGCGGAAACAAGCGCGTCTTCAGCTGCTTCAGGATGCTTGGCGAATGCGTTGTCTTGGTCTTGGTAGCGCGGCGCCGCTTCTGCTTAGGCCACCGGCGAACGGTGGTCAAAATTCCGAACGACCCGACGCTTCGCCACCCTCGGCCTCGGCTCACGGATCGCCGAGCGACAAACACCATCAGCAGGAAAACGTCACCGGCTCGATGTCGCTCTGTCGGGACTACAGAATTTTGCCACCCCACGGGTAAGTCTCACCCTCATCTCAGCCAAACAAATTTTTTCGTGCAGACAAATTGCATTGGTTCAAGAAAACAAAGTCTTAAAAATCATCTGGCGAAACAAATTTTTTCGTGCAGACAAATTGCATTGGTTCAAGAAAACAAAGTCTTAAAAATCATCTGGCGAAACAAATTTTTTCGAGCAGAGAAATTGCATTCGTTCAAGAAAATAAAGTCTTATAAATACAAACGCAACATTCGTGGAGATGTGATTGGATTTTGTTTCATTCGGATTTAGGTTTATTATGTTTGCCAAAAAAAAAAGAAATGGTTACTAAATTTTGTCTATTATTTTGAATCAGTTCGAGTGAATTAATGGAAAAAGATTTTGGAGGAATTGCACGAGTCACAGACTGGTTACGAGGATTGTGTGCTTAGAAGGGGTGGGGGATTGTCGAAGGATAGATTTTTCTAAATATTTTTATAGCTGTGAGTAATTTTTTACAGTTGTTGAATTATTTAATTTAGAATTGAATTCGAGAGAATGTATTTGGAAGTATTGACTTTTGTTTTCTTGAATCGTAATGTTTCTTGCTATTTATCATTGGTAGGTATTTAATTTAAACAAATGTTATTAATTTTTTTACGGTAATCGTACTTTTGACCTAATTTCATCCACACGGACAGTATTAAAAAAAAAAAATTTTCGACAATTGCTTACTCTTAGAATGCGAATAATAATAAACTGCATTTCGTTCGCGACTCAAATATAAACAAAATAGTATTCGCAGTAAAACAGAATTTTGAATAATTTGCTTCGCAAAGTTCCCCGATAAATATAAAAACATTTGTTTAAAAACAATCGTCTTGCGATGAACTATTCGAACAATTTTACTTGATTCTCTCAAATAACGTTCGAACGAAAATAATCAATCAAAAGCCAATAAATATATTTCGCATGATTATCGACGTCTTACGACTCATTTCCTTAAGAAAAAAAAGCACATATCTCGATTAGTCTTACTTCTCTGGTCTGCATCCAGGTCTCTGGCCTACATGGACCGTTTCAACCACATTCGTTATCTTTATTCTTGATACAATCGATCAACCGAATCATATTTCCCAATAAAACATAATGCAGAAATTTATTCAATGAGAAAATTTTACAAAAAATGAACGGGGGGGGACAAAAAAACAATGAAAAAAACAAATAAGCGAATCAACAAAACAAAGCAAAGAAACAAAAAAACAAAATAAATAAACAAACAAACAAACGAACGAATATTGAAGCTGTACGAATTTACGATGTTGTGAATAGATATTCCGTAGGATGTGACAAATCACCGGAACGAGTAAAATGCGGATGCGGTTCGCCAGGACCGACGAGTTCCGGCAGTCCTGCATCGAGCGTGGACCAAGACATCGTCGGCCGAGAAAGGCCTCAAGAGTCGGAAATGGACCTGACGATCAAAGGTCCACATCCCTCGCGACATCCGCAAATAACGTCGTTGTACCATCATTTACCGAGCGCCGAGACGAGGCAGCACAATTCCATGAGTCCGGAATCTCCGTCAACGGCCTCGCGAGCGTCGATGCTCGACGAACAGCCTCTCGACGTTACCCTGAACGGCAACAGAAACAACAATTGAGAGCCTCCAGCTCATCCCCTCAAAACTATTACGACCAATTATATCACACCGAACAACCAACGTAATCCACGCGTTTGTAACAATCGCCGACGATGCCGGGCGAGTGATAGAAAAAAAAACAAAATTGGATTTGAAAAAGGAAAAAAAAATTAACGGACAAATGAAAAATCGAAAATGGTGAATAAAGTGTGGTAGAATTTCGTCGAGAGAGCTTGTAAATAATACACACGATTCGAAAGCCCCGAATTTATTGCATTCACTTACGCATTATTAATAATAACAATAATGGTACATAGATTATATTTAATTAGTATATTATTATATAGATAGTTAACGACTAGTTTGACGCATATAGATGGAAAATATTGTTTCGAAGGCATGAGAAATCGTTTGTTCATTGACCGATTGAAAATGCAACAATGAGCGATGGGAAAGCTGGATGGAATAATAAAAATGATAAGACTCTTGTGATGAATTATTGTGTTTACATTTTTTTTTTTTTAGTTTATTGTTTCAAGAAAATTGTTCTTGCAGCCTGGGTGCGTTTTTTGCGGGCAGTCTGATGTATCGTACGTTTAATGTCGAGAAAACGTCGGGACGAGAGATAGTCGTTTCGAAGACGAGTTTGCTGGATGGGTCGTTTTTTTAAGGTAGTTTGAAGATTAAAGCGATTCAAAGTAAGGCGTCGGCATTTTTTTATAGATTGTACTTTTAGTATTAAACTCCGCGGTGAAAATAGTACATTATGACACTAGTACGAAAAAAAAAAATTCTGACGAGTGTGAGTTTGCAGAACGAGCCGAAGGCGAGTGTTGCTATCACACGAGTCCAGAAAACGTTTTTCATACGAGTATCGTACGAATTTTTGTGTCACAAGGTGCGTAAATGCGGTTCGTCGCGAACGAAGTGAGCGTAAAACCGCACTTTTACGCACAGCGTGTCGTAAACAATGTTGAGCTACCTCACAGCGGTTACTTGAAAAGATGACGGTATGGAAACAAAAAAAAATCTTTTAGGCAATATTCAGAGGTTACGTTTAGTTGTTTACTGGCAAATTAAGAGATTTTTATGATTTTTTTAGCCATGTGAACATAATTTTATTAGAATACACTACGGAGTATTGATTACAAATTTTGATTACAAAAAAGAAATTTTTAACCCGCAACTCAATTTTCAATCATCGTCGATTTTTATATTCATTTGCGATCGAAAGTAAGTACGTACGAAACTTTGTTTCATTACAAATTCATCAATCCGTCATTGCCACGATTTCACTCTACTTTTACCGACGTTAAGGTGGAAAATTGATAGAAATACATATTGATTGTTACTTTTCATCGATTAACAAAGTATGATATGATGACATTTTTCATGTACGTGGTTTCAAAGATTTCCATCGTATTATTTATTATGCACCAGCGAACGAATGATTTTTAATATTGAAAGCAAAGTAAAAATTTGTTGAAAAAGTTGATAAATATTCATAGCAACACGGTTAGTAAAAATATAAATTAACGAAGTTGAGTCATTTTAGATTGCGTTAGATGAAGGTTTGGAAATTTTACATTTTGTAGATCTTCGGCAACAGCGCGTCGTTCCAAAGAATTCGGCGTGTAAATATGTACTCTCTGTGGGAAATTGAAGTCTCATTGTTTGCTTCGGCTCAAAAAAAGTCGCAATGATTCGAAATAGGTATCAGGTTTCAACGACGACTATTATTTTCGTCCGCGAATTGTGAAATAGAAGCTCGGCAACATCGCTAGTAATATTCCAATAACGCATGTGCGACCTTCATACGCACCTTGAAAATTTATAACGTTTTGCGTTTTGACAGCTGTGCATAGTTGTCAAAAACACAAAATTCTCCTATGCCTCTATGAATAATTCATCATCGAACATATAAGGTAGCCTTATGTTACGACCGATGTATTAAGCAACGACGCAAAAGTATGGATCATCACTTTTGTGCGTAAAATTAATTTTTTCAAATTATTGTTTTTGTTTTCCCTAAAGTTCATCGGATCGCAAAATCCGTCGCGGACCCAAGAAAGATGAGCCTGAAACAAAACGTACAAACTTTAGAAAATCAGCGCAGACCCTAGAAATCGTTCCATCGGGCTCATCTTTCTGTACGATTCTACTGCAAGATTCTTTAGAATAGCCGACTGCCGCGAAATTACGAATTTTTCTTTTTTTTTTTGCGTGCACACCCATTGGTAAATGAGTAAAAGTGGTTCAAAACGAAATGTCCTAATCGTCGTTCACTTTTTACGCATTTCATTGAAGTTATCCTCCATTTTTCATGAATCTTCAGTATTTATAATATATTGACGGATATCTTCTTGCATAGGGCAGAATCAACATCGCAGATTGAAATAATTTTTTAGTAGAAACATTTTTTCAAATGTACGGATGAACTTTCCTTTTTCAATGCGGAAATAAAGTTATAGGGACAGATGACAAATCACACAGATGAGGGAAACCGAATGATGGTAGGATGGACGTTAAAACGCATTTGCACAAAAAAACCGAAACATTCGCCCGGTCCAAGTAGAAAACACGACCCACTTGGCGAACGCAAATAAATAAAATTACTGACGTGGTGACGCATGATGAGTAATTTCGCGACTGAGATAGTGAAAAACAAAATAATAAAAAAACTGAAGTACCGCCATCAAATTCTAACGGAAAACGAAGGCCAACACGACGAACTTTATTGGTGATAACATGTTCGATTTGTGAGGCAGAATGCCGAAGCTAAGGAAGCTCGGTTCAAAACGAATTGTCTTAATCGTCGTTCACATTTTTCGCATTTGATTGAAATTATCCTCCATTTTTCATGATATTTCAATATTTATAATATATTGACAAATATTTTCTTGCATAAGGCAGAATCAACAGCGTAGGTTAAAATAATTTTTAAGTTCAAAATTTTTTTTAAATATACAGACGAACTTTTCTTCTTCAATGCAGAAATAAAGTTACAGCGACAGATGACAAACCACATAGACGAGGGAAACCAAATTATGGAAGGATGGACGTCGAAACGCTTTTGCGAAAAATAACCAAAGCATTCGCCACGTCCAAGCGTAAAGCATGACTCACTTAGCGAACGCAAATAAATAAAATTACTGATTTGGTGACGCATGATGAGTCATTTCGCGACTGAGATATTGAAAAACAAAATAATTAAAAAACTGAAGTACCGCCATCAAATTCTAACGAAAAGCGAATGCCAACACGACGAGTTTTATTACTGATACGATTCTTGGCGTGCGAGGCAAAATGCCGAAGCTAAAGAAGCTCGAAAAATAACAATTACGAATCCTCGAAAAAGAATTTGGCTCCGGCTCCAAAACCCTTAACCGATTTTTTTGAAAATTGTACGATAATTTTCATTCATTTGGAAATTAGAATTTAAACACAGAAATTTTTACGTTCATTACTTTTATGTTTTTGAAGGCGAAATTGTGTTTATAAAACAGTTTACCTATTTTTTCTGCCCACCTTAATCGAGCATCGGAAAAAGATAAAACGAGATTTTTTTTTTAAGAATAATTGAAGTACGTAGACGTACCCTACCGACAGGAATTGTTACAACTCGTTGACAACTTCGCGACGAAGAAAGCTAAGAATTTTTCCTAGGCACCGTTGGAAAGCTTATGAATATTTCAATTCATTTATTTTTTTTGCATAACACTTGCATCTCTAGGCACTGAGATACCGTGTTAAGGAGGCTGAGTCGTCGAAAAGAAGAGGGAATCATTTTTTTTTTCTCACATTATCAATCCATACTTAAATTCTATTTCCTCCTCATAGGATACCTATTTTCACGTATCATTTGGAATTTCATCAGAGCCATAAGGGGCATTCAAACGCTGCGAGATCGATCACCAAATTGTCACTTGTCATAGCTTTTGAAGCAGCAGATCTTCAATTCTGATGTCTCATTAGCTTCGTAAGGGAGCTCATTCCGGAATGAGTGTGAGATTTTTTTTCAAACGCGCCATAAACATTGTGGGCTACTATTACATAAAAAGACAACAAGTTCTATGGGAAACCAGGTGAATAATACGTCACCATAATTATCCTTTACCTCGCATCCCAAATCCCTACACTCGTACCGGAATGTCGTCCGTAACAACCGAAATGAGACGCCGGAATCCAAGATCGGTGCAGTACTTCAGTACGAAAGCTACGACAAGCCAACAAAAATGTAATGTCGAGAAACGAATTACAAAGGTAAAATTTGCAATAATTCGTTTCTCCGTCATATTTACAATTCCGTTTTTTTCATGTGGTTCAACTTGATATTATAGGATATCTCGTCTCACATTGGAGGAAGTAAGTAAAACCTGAAAACGAGAACATTTCTTCAAAAGTATAAAAAATCGATGCATCTCCAGAGCATAAAATTGGTTGTCGTTGCTTGTTTGGTTGGTGGATCTCGGTTGTCGTTTGTTTGTTGTTTGATTCAATGTGATTTCTAAAATATTAGAGACATACCATTAATCGTATGATGAGGAAAATTTAGGTTATGTATCGCAAGACGTGATCAATGAATTCTCGTCAATGTCACTGCGACGTCAATGTTATTTCACCGCATCGCAGTTAAATTTATTCCTCATTTCGTTGGCACACGGAAACTGTATCAGATGTCCATTGAAATAATCACGAAACGTTCAGGGTGACAGGTCGTCATTATGACGTCTTCGAGATGTTTCGCGTCATAAATGTCAATCGAGAGTATACGCAATGCAGCGCGTCGCCGTGATAAGCTGCCATCTGTATTGATTCGAAGTTCCGATCGCACGTTCGAAAAGTTGTTCCCTTATAACCGCTGCAGCGTTGCAATACACATTTCGGTCACAAGGGCTTCCTCAAATATTTCTGTTATTGCGAGATCCCGGACGAATTCGAAAGAAAGAAAAAGTCTTTAGATTATTTCTCTCAAAGTCTTTGGCTGAATGACAATGGTTTGATGACATTGACTGAGAATGGGAGAATCAGTCATGCCTTTGTGACAGAAGAACTATTCTTCACGAATTTAGTATCGAGACCAAACCAAGTTTTTTTGATAAATGCAGGCTGGATAATTCTATTTAAAAAAATCGATTTAAAAAAAAAAATATTAAAAAATCTATCTACTGTTAACTACTTACGTACAGATTCGAGATCGCAATCTTGAATAATAAAGAAGTTGTGAACATTCGAGTAGAGTCTTCAATGTAGAATAATTCTTTTATATTGACAATTGTGCTCAAGTGCTCATAACGTTTTTATTTTTGAAAATCGCGATTTAAGATTAGGTACGGGGGTAGAAAACCGTTTGAAAATTCAGAGAACATTTTTGGAAAAAAATTTCTAACTTCGGCTACAAGATTGAATCAACATGGAACATTTCTCAAAATTTTCTCTCAAGATTTTCTTTCCTCTGCCCACAATACATGATGACAGGCTACGTTTTGCACCAACTGTTGAAAACATTTTACGCTAAACTTTGACACATGGCCAAATTGAAACATTCTCTAATGACAATTTTAGACATGAATATCTAGCGTGTTCCATAGTTGCCCCCCCCCCCCCCCCCCATATTCTATCGTGGTCCCCACTCGACGAAATAGATAACTTTTAGCTGCGCCGCCGCGCTACTATATATTCGTTGCTTTGTTTCCCAACTTTAATCGTTCTCGTCAGTTCTGGCAAGAATCCTGACGACCTGACGCCAACCTCATCGTAACCCAGGCACACACCTGAGTATCGGCGGGCTTTGAAACAGCGCGAAGCAGAGACGCCGAAATCATCAACGTGCAAATCAATTTTGAATCCTCGTCAATTTTGATATTCAATTACGATCAGAGGTGAGTTCGTACAAAACTTTGTTCCGCCATCAATTTGTCATTTCCATTATTTTACTGTCTAAATACCGACAATAAAGCCGAGAATCAATGAAATACACTACCGGCGAAAATAATCAGGCCACTAGCTACGCGCGCTCGCAAAAATCACTTCTGTCTTCGAACGTCGACAACTTCGCGACCCAAAAAGCTAGGATTTTTTTTTAGGCACTATTGGAAAGCTTATAAATATTCTAATCTATTGATATCTTTTCAATAATATTTCGATCACTGAGCACTGAGATAGCGTGTAAAATAAATTTAAACAAAAAGCTGCAAGTTGAAACTTGCAATTTGCTTCCTCTGAATCGTAGGTAGTAAACTGAGATTTCTGTATGAGGATTCAAAAATGAGGAAGCTGTGAAAGAACATGTTTCATCTGGCTTCCACATCGAGAAATCTCCGTTGACTATTTCCGATTCAGAGGAAGCAAATTGCAAGTTTCAACTTGGAGCCTTTTTCGATAATTTAAACGCGTCGTTCAATACCTATCAAATTAAGCAACAAAAAGTAACACGGATAAAGGCAAACGTTAGCTCAGGCACGTTTGTAAATTTCAACATGTTCAGTCGAGTGTTTTTCAGTTTTAAGACGTTGGAATTCATAAATTTTTAATTGCTCTAAAATTCGACTCGTTTGGCCGATCTCGACCAAATTTTATCTGCATTATATATCAATGCCATTACACACTCATAGAAAATTGAGGTTCGATTGGCTGAAGTTAGCGATAGATACAACGACAAAGTTGATTTTCCAAAAAATTCAAACATCTGCGTACATAACTCTACACGTGAAGATCTATTTAAATAAATACCTCAAAATTTGCGGACGCTAGCGTGCGTACAGACATTTTTTCAAAACTTCAAAACGTTGTCCGATTCGAGCGGCTGCGTCGATTGTCAGCGAAAATTACAGATAATGTGGAGATTCTAAGACACCACAGCTGTGCAAAATTTGAACGTTGTAGCTTTAACCGTTCTCGAGTTATAGATGTTTGAATTTTGGAGGGTCGTTACATACACACTAGGCTGGCTTGAAAAAAAACACTTTTTTTTTTCTTTCAATCAATATACATTCACGCCAAAGTATCTTCCATCAAGAGAATCGTGTCCAAAAATGAGCCCGATCGGACCATTTATAGGGTTCGCGCAAGATTTTTCTAGTTTTCCCATTTGATTAACATGGGAAGAACGAAAAGTTTCCATTCAAAAAATCGTAGCTTCGCCAATTTTATAGGTACATTGATTCGGTTAGTTCCATTTGAAAGCTCTTGAAAAACCGCTTAAAATGCCGCGCGGACCTTTTCGATCCCATTGCAACTTCCATCAATAATTTTGTTGTTTCGTAAAAAAATTTATCGTACAATTTTAGAAAAAATCATTGCTTCAGGGGTTTGGAGCCGGAGGCGAATTCTTTTCCGAGGATTCGTATTTGAAATTTTTCGAGCATCTTTAGCTTCGGCATTCTGCCTCGCGAACCAAGAATCTTATCACTAATAAAATTTGTCGTTTTGACATTCGCGTTCCGTTAAAATTTGATGGCGGTACTTAAGTTTTTTTATTATTTTGTTTTTCACTATCGCAGTCGCGCTGTTACTCGTCATGCGTCACCAAGTCGATAATTTTATTTATTTGCGTTCGCTAAGTGAGTCATGCTTTACGCTTGGACGTGGCGAATGTTACGGTTATTTTTTGCAAAAGCGTTTCGACGTCCATCCTTCCATAATTTTGTTCACTTCGTCTATGTGATTCGTCATCTGTCCCTATAACTTTATTTCCGCATTGAATGAGAGAAATTCGTCTGTACGATTTGAAAAAATGTTGAAATTAAGAATTATTATAATCTACGCTGTTGATTCCACCCTGTGCAAGAAGACATCCGTCAATATATTATAAATACTGAAGATTCATGAAAGATCGTGCATGAATTCAAATGCAAAAAAAGTGAACGAAGATTGGGACAATTCGTTTCGAAACGCTTTCGGTCCTTTACCAATGGGTGTGCACATCTCCATTAAAGTCTTTACCAAAAAAGAAAAAAAGAAAAAACGAATTTTCGCGGCAGTCCGCTATTTCGAAGTATCTTGCTTCGGCAGAATCGTGTAGATGAGCCTGATTGATCGATTTTTAGACTCGGCCCTGATTGTCCGAACTTTGCACGTTTGTATGGAGTGATAGAGAGGAATGCAGAAAAATCTACATTGCACATTAACAATAATGCGTAATGAAAACAATACTGGGATTCAAAAAATAATGCATCACTTACAACCTTGTTTATTATGCACCAGAAAACGAAGAACTTTGAATAATGGAAAAAAAAAATTGAAATTTATGGAAAAATGAACTAACGATTCATAGCATCACGGTTGTTCAATACAAATAAATTAACGAAGTTATTTTGATCGTGCCGTTTAGAATGAAGGATTGACGATTTTTCATTTCTTATACCTTCCGTAACAGCGCATGATTCCAAAAAATTTGGTGTGTAAATATGTGCTCTCTGTTGTAAGTTAATGTCTCAGCTTCGACTAAAAACGTGTCGCAATAATTAAAAATAGATATCGGGTTTGAACGACGACTATTATCTCCGTCCGTGGATTGTGGAATGGAGGTTCGGCATCATCGTTCCTAATGTGCGATATTCATAATTGCGAGTTCGTAACATTATAACGTTTTGAGCACGTACAGATAAAAAAGACACTCACTGTCTCTGTTTATCGTATGGCTCATCATCGAATAAAAGTCTCCTGCGCCCATACAGCTGCTTGACCTAGCATTATATTTTCGAGATATTTTTCTAAATAGTTCTTTACGTATAGAGTTACGCACACAAATGTTTGGTATTGCGTTTGAGTCGAATCCGTGGAGAACTTCGGATTTTATATTTGTAATTTTCCGCAAAATCATCTTTGTCGTTCAATCTACCGTTAACTTCATTCAATCAAACCCCAATTCTGTATAAGTATGAAATATCGTTGATACATGATACATATTAATTATGACAGAGATCGGCCAAACGGTTCGAATCTTCGGGAAATTAAAAATTTATAAATAACAACCTCCGAAAATTGAAAAATTCTCGACTGCGCATGTTAAAATTCATAAAAGTGCATAAGCTATGGTTAAGATCGGTGGGAAGGTCTAAATTTTACATGGGGGACAAACTGCAAGTTGAAAATTGCAAGCTGCCCCTTCAGAATATGAGATATCGTGAGAATCTTCCTCATGGAGAAAGATTATCACAATATTTGAAATTCTGGACGAACAGCTTACAAATTTCAACTTGCCGCTTTCTCGAACTCTGAGGAAGCAATTTGCGAGTTTCGACTGTTTAAATATTTCATAGAAAACGATCGAAATTTTATATAACGGACAATTCCGTTGATATACTGCCGATTTATTTGATTACAGGGTAATCAACATGCGGCTGGGTCTGACGACCGTCCTTGCGCTTCTCGTCGCGGTCGAAGCGACGTCGGTAAAGGATCGTCCCGACGAATCAGAGTAAGTATTTTTTTATTTTTCAGAGACATAATAATGTCTTGTACGGATCTCGACGACGATACACATAAATTGTACTTAAGCGTATTTGCACTATCCGTAACGGGCAGGCTAAAAAAAAACGAAGTAGACGATTATTTGCCTCCGGCTTGAATTAATTCATAGACTTTTTGTACCACAGATTTTACCGAACTTTCAAATGCATCGGTGGCTCTAAGTGTCAAAGAACGAGCACACCAATCAGTTCGATCGATCCGGATGTTCTTAAGGCGAAAGGAGAGCACACGAGTCAATCGGCTTGTCGTCTAGTTTGCGGTAACAATCCCGGTGTATGGCCGATCCCGACGGGAAAAAAAATCGAATATGGCCACGACGTAAGTCCCCAGATGTATATTTTTCTGTTGTTCCCGTAAGATTTCAAACGAAGATTTTTTCGTGATAAGATTTCAATGGCGTAACGAGAGAACCATTGTTCTGTATATTGCGGTTGGATGATTCCGATTTTACTGTGATTCGGTTGTTTAATTTTTTGTCGTTATTTGTTTGCTCATAGTACGTCAGCATTCATCCGATGAAGATATGGTTCAATAATAATAATATCTTAGAATCCACGCAGTTCATGCTCGATAACGCTACCACTGCGTTTTTGTACAACATAGTAGTTGAATGCGGTGCCGAGTGTAGAAGTGACACTTCGAGCCCTATGATGGTTTCCGTTGAGATCGAATCTGATGATGTAAAACTGGACTGGAACACGAATGAACAATACAATTTGACTATTGAGACAACGGGTAGGTCCACAACTCGTCTTACAATCAACAAAGATATTGATTTACACCGGAAAATATTATTATTTTTTTTTGACAAAACCATTCGATCGAATGCGGAACTTTTCGTATCGGAGTAATCCGTATGAATAGAATAATTGAATTGCTATTTATATCGGCGACAAAAATAGTAGTGCACCATTCGGAGTAAACCAATGAATGGAACAAACAATGGAAATTACGACTTTGCATATTAATTGTTCACTATTTTCGATCCGGTGTACTCAAAGCTTTCACGATGAGATCATAGAAAAGTGTCAAGAGGTGATTTCCCGCAGAAACGATTATAAATTCAATGGCGAACCGAACTAAATGTGCAAGCAATGTGGATTTATCTATTTTACTATATTTTTCATAAGCATCGATGCAAAAAAACGATTATTTTTCGTCCAAACTAATTTATTTCGAGAATAGTAATTTTTTCCAACTAAAAATAGAGGAAATTCGTTTAATTGACATTTTTTCTGCACATCAATCACAGATGGGGAAGTAAAGGCTGTGATCAAAGCAATCACGATTTACGGAGCTCGCCACGGACTTGAGACTCTGTCTCAACTGACCGCGCCGGTGTTAATTCAACACGGCCACAGAGGTGTCGTGATCTTGAATCGAGCTCACATCGAAGACGGTCCGGTGTTTCCACATCGTGGGCTGCTAATCGATACTGCCAGAACTTTCTTGCCTAAATCTGAGATCCTCAAAACCATCGACGCTCTTGCCGCGACGAAGATGAATGTTCTCCACTGGCACGCCACCGACAGTCAGAGTTTTCCTCTGCAGATCGATCGCAGACCATTGATGTCGCGGTGAGAAGTCCCTCTGGCTTCTTAAAATTGCTTTCCTTTAATCCTCGTTGATAAAACTAATGCTTGTCGGAAATTATATAGAACTAAATAGAGTTATCGACTATCGCCTTCAAAATTTTGTTTGTTTGTTTTTGCGGCATGACTGTTTTTCGCTAGGATATCCTCCAGCGAATGAAAAGACACCTTTTTCGATTGCGATATCTGTATTTTACTAAAAATATTAATTGATGCTTGTTGCAATCGTGCATTGTCAAAAGTTCTTCAAAATAAGCCTAATGGTATCGACGTAGATTAAAAAGTCACCGAGATATTATCATTTGAATAATGAAAACTACGTCTCACCGCGTTATTCAACGGGGAAAATATCAATAGCCATTGGTTTATCTGAAGCTACAATCTATCAACTTTCCACAGTTCCAACAAAAAAGACAAAAAAACATCGACTCACCCTGAAATCTAAAATAATCGATGAACTATCAGACGCCCCATGATAGTTGCTCGGTAATTTTTTTCGCGGCGTTTTTAAGAAAAAAAAACCCCCAAGTTTCGCCAATCACTAAAGTCATTTCAACTTTGATCGATAAAGTTTTATCGAATTTAATCCAGCCGTTCTCGATAGACCCACTCCACTAATGACTCGCTAATAGTTCGCTAATAATTTCGTAGCTTCACTGATAGTTTCTCACTGATTAAACGTTCTATTCGACCTCGGGGATGATTTAACGATTGCATCAAATCGCAGGTACGGTGCCTACGCGTCTGACATGATGTACACTCTGGCCGACCTGGAAAAAGTGGTAAAGTATGGAAGACTCAAGGGAGTTCGCGTCATTTTAGAACTGGATTCACCGTCCCACGCTGGTGCAGGTTGGGAATGGGGTCCCGCGGAGGGTCTCGGAAATTTAGCTGTGTGCTTGGGTCAAGAACCCTGGCGTAAATTTTGCGTTCAACCACCTTGCGGTCAGCTCAATCCCGTAAATCCAAACACAAGCGACGTTCTTCGTGACATTTACAAAGACGTGTTGAGCGCGATGGACGGGGAAAGGGTTTTGCATTTGGGTGGTGACGAGGTTCACATCAATTGTTGGAACTCGACCGACGAAATAACGTCGATAATGAAGTCACGTGGTATGGGACGAGGACTGAATGATTTTCACAGACTGTGGGGCGAGTTTCACGCGAATCAAGCGAAAATCCTGAGCGAAATTAATGGACGTGACAACGATAGCATCATTTTGTGGAGCTCGAAACTCACGCAATCCGGTATTATCGAGGATCATCTTGACAAAAACAAGTTTGTGATTCAAACTTCGAACGTAGCGAAATCCAGCCTACCCCGTGATCTGTTGAACCTTGGGTATCGTATCATTATTACAACCAAGAATGCTTGGTATCTTACTCAAAGTGTTTGGGGAGACACGACATATTATAACTTGAAGGACGTTTACAAGAACAGGATACTCAGAAATGTAAGTTTATCATGTTTCAAACAAGTGTATTGTCTCGACACACTTGCGACATACCGGTCATGGGTTCGAAGTAACTAGAAAACAACGTAGTGGCACAAACACGATCAAAAATACCGAGCGTGCTATTGTCACGGGACTATTGCCCTCCACCTCCCTTCTCACACCCCCCACGTATTCGTGTTATCTCAACACACTCGTACCTTTTCGGACGGCCTGTTGCTTTGTCCTACACGTACATGCCGATCCTTAGTGTAGAAAGATGAAACATCTTTCTTCGTAAGTTTCGCAGCTACTTATACAATATTTTTCACGAACATTTGCAGAAGGGCGTTCTTGGTGGTGAGGCTTGCATGTGGGGCGAATACGTTAATACGGAAGCGCTGCAGACTCGGATTTGGCCACGTACCGCTGCCATCGCCGAGAGGCTCTGGAGCGATCCCACCAACACTGACGTGACCACCATTTTGCCGAGACTCGAGATTCACAATAAGAGGCTTCGGCGTAGAGGTATCGCCGTTGATACGCTCGGAGCCGAATGGTGCGCGTATAACGAGCAAAGGTGCGCGTAATTGTGAGGGGAAAAAATCTAAATGGATGTAGAATATTTGGGTCCCGAGGTGATCGTAATTACGCTGTCAACTTTGATGTAAAACGATTTAATAAATAATCAATACGAACACACCGATAATAAACGACCTGCTTCCCCTGATTGATTCATGGCGAATGTCTTGTCGAATTGTTTTCCATCGTCCAGAGCCCGATCGTCCCATCAACAACAGCGTCATTCTCGGCGTTCACGTTCTCTCCGAAGTAACTCCTCTATAAAGTCGCGAAGGGTACATGCAAGAAGACTAGAGAACAGGAGACCGAACTCCTATACAAACCTGATGCTTGAGGTGGGCCCGGTGGGCCCATATATGGCTGCCATGGTGGCGCTGCGGTATACCGAGGACTGACCAATGCGGTGCTATCATGCTCACCATTTGCCAAGCTGCCCTCAGATTCGTGTAGAGCAAACGAACATAACCCTTGTGCGTAACGCGCTGTCATTTTATGCGCAAATTATTTGGAGCAGTAAGTTGTGATTAATACAATTTCGGAGTATTCGACAGTTAGAAATATACCGTTAGCTCATTTTTTTTTTTCATACACTGAATTTAACTATAATTGTTATTATAGTGCGAAATGCTCTGGTCGTAGAGATCCTCGCGGGTGACTTGAACTAGCCGGGTTGATGCGAGTACCTCATTGGTCGGTACCTCGCTTGACCGCCGCGACATCGATGAGTTCATATTTGGTCCCACCGTACTAGTTGAGTTCAGTGTACAGTCTCCTAATCTCTAGTATTCTGGGGTACATGGAAAATACGGAATCCATTGTGAACAATCTCGACCAATATAATATCTTTCAGTTCCATTCTCGAAAACATTATCAATGGTGGCGCCGTCTCTCTCCCGCTCGCGCTGAGGGCCATCAGCGGGCTCACTCTTCCTCGTGCGGCACCGCTATCACTAGCTAGTGGCACTATCATGAGCCACTATCGTCGCGCGGCGGAATAATCCCATCTCGCTCGCACTCAGGCAACAACTATCCTTAGAAGGCACTTGCGCGATTGAAGATCGAGTTTCTTGAAATAGATCGTTTCTCAAAGTTCTGTTTTCTATTTATAACTACCTCAATGAATGACCTTGGCAATGGAGCGAGATTGCTGCAGAATAGATAAATCGCTTTTCCTCTAAAACAATTAATCGCCGCGAATTAGATGGTGATTGGAAATTGTCGAAGTACACTCGCATCAATTTATCACAAAATGGTATAGTACTTACCGATTCTGTATTTAATCAATTGTAGAAGTGTGCTTGCTCTCAGCCAGGGTTAATCAACGGCGAATTCGAGGAGGCATACTGCTTCCTTTATTCTTTTGGGAGGGAGACAGCGTGACCGCAGCGGAATCGTACAAGAAAAAGTGAGCCCATCATCAGCTCCCAGCGTGAGTGGGAAAGAGACAGAACTTGACCGGAGCGAACAACGCCAGTGCTCCCGGTGTTCGGGGTCGAAAGCTCGGTTTCCCCCCGAGCGGCCGTCCCATCGCTACCCGTAAAGGTGCATTTTCATTGACGCTCGAAAGCAGCGTGACGGCGTCAAGTAGTCGTGTTTTTGAATTTTCGCGCCATAATAGTGAAGTTGACACTGTTCGAACTTCAATTTGATACCTTTTATTGACGCAATTTAGTTGAAAGGACTACAATGACATGTGTGCCAAAGAAATGATGTATTTATCTGATAAGAAAATTAAACTTGGGGCTAGAAATAATGTCGTTAGTATCGAATATCAAAGAAATGACATTATTGATTTGGCCTGTTTTTTCCTTTGCATTGTTAATCAAGCATATAGGTGTGATGAAAGTTATCTTAGGGACCAGAAAATGTCATTAAATCGTTGGATTTCAATTATGCTTACGAAAAATCTTCAGGATAATTGATAATCCGCACTAATTGGTGAAACCCTCATTTTTAAGACATGATCTTTGTATGTGCATGTGGTGTATGCGAAACCATTCGCGATGAAGAAGAAGTTACTTTTAATCTATTTTCCATCACAAACTCGATTTCAATCTAGACTCTTATCAGAGATTACACAGTTGACGCTGCATCGCGGATAATTGACCCACGATGCATTCGAGCTGCATTCGAGCGTCAAAATGGGGGCTAACATAAGACCGGCGGTTTTATGTTATTCTGTCCTCTTCGTTAGGACTAACTCGAAGGTCGTATGCGTAGCAGGTTTAGCATTATGTGATCATTGTTAGTTGCGTTATCAATATTTACCGCACAAACATTCAGAACAACGATGATCGTACCGAAGTTCCCGATAAACGACCGGAAACTTCGGTGCGCAAGTACAATTGTGAAACGAATAATCCTGACGGCGCCACCATCGCAAAAGTCTCCGACAATGGAATTAGAAGATTTCTATGAGGCGAAATTCGCCCACAACCGATCCCGCTTTAGCTGCGTATTTTTTGCGAATGCGTTGAGGTCTCACTTCGGTGAAGATATATAATAAGATTGATAATCCGCGGTTCCATGTGAATCTATCTTCTTTGATCGAGATCGGACAGTGATCCCCGGTGCGCTATCTGCAGCCGATGAAGAAAAAAGGTGATATCAGAAAGAACTTTGATTCGATGAAATCTCCTTTTAATACAATATGATAATAAAAGTAAACGATCGAATGAATAATAGAACACGATGTACCTTAAACGGGCCACCCTCGCGTCGATAAGGTGCAGCGTTTTTTGTCTCCTTATCAACGTGACAATATCCCAAATTTCGGTTACCTACTTATGATTGTTATGGTTATAAACTTCTGGTATTTATAACGCCAGTATCCTTTCCATCGCGCTGCCGCGCTCCTATATAACGTCGTTGCTTTGTTCCCCAACTTTAGTCGTTCTCGTCAGTTCTCGTGAAAACGCTGACGACCTCGCGCCAAACGCATCGTAACTAGCATGTATCCGAGTATCGGCGGGCTTTGAAACAGCCCGGTTTATTAACCCACAATTTAATTTTCAATCCTCGTCGATTTTTATATTCATTAGCGATCGAAGGTGAGTACGTACGAAACTTTGTTTCATCACAAATTCATCAATCCGTCATTTCCACGATTTTACTATGCTTTTACCGACGATAAGGTGAAAAATTGATAGAAATACGTATTAATTGTTACTTTTTATCGATTGACAAAGTATGATACAATGATATTTTTCGTGTACGCGGTTTTCAAGGATGTATTATTTATCAAGCACCAGAAAACAAATAATTTTAATTATTAAAAGCAAAGTAGAAATTTATTGAAAAAGTAAATAAATATTCATAGCAATGCGATGAATGAGCGTATAAATTTACGAAGTTGAGTTATTGTAGATTGCACCGTCATCGTTGGAGATATGACAATTTTATATTTTTTATGTCTTGCGTAACAGCGCATCGTTCCGAAAAATTTGGTGTGTAAACATGTGCTCTCTGTTGTAAATTGAGGTCTCAGCTGCGGTTAAAAAACTCGGCGCAATAATTCAAAATAGATATCGGGTTTAAGCGAAAAGTATTATCTCCGTTCGTGGATTGTGGGACAGAGACCCGGCAACATCGCTCTTACAATGACCCAGTAACACATGTGCGATATTCATACGCAGTTCGGAAAATTATAACGTTTCGAACACGTACAGATGTGAAAAACACGCATTTTCTCCGGTTATATTATGAATCACCCATCATCAAATAAAAGTCATATGCGCCCATACAGCCGTCGGAGCTAGCATTATATTACAAAATACACATAGATCGAGCAACGTCTCGAATCAGTAGATCATTACTTGTCGTCCTTGGAATTTATTTTTTCAATCGTCTCATTTGTTATCCTGAAATTTATAGGATAACATTATCCGTCGGCGACTCTTTTATCACAATTTTTTCCAAAAACAATTCCGAATTGATGCGAAATTAATTTAATTAAATCTCGCGCCTTTTGACAAGCCTGCCACGTGGTTCGTTCCGGATTGTTCAGTGGCTCACGTACACGTGCGAGTACACGCCGGGGCCTTTCAACCCCATTTTATCGACGCCCAAATACTTAATTCAATGCATCGATGTGGCAAAATGTCGCTTGGTAAAAGAAAAATAATTTAAAAAAAATTGTAATTTACAAAGTGACGTTTTTCATATTAACAGTAATTATTAAACCCATTTTTGCTACTCGCGAACACTTCGTTAACTCATCTACTTCACTATCCACGGTTGTCCTCCCGATACAAGTCAAATTAACAATTCAATGGACAACGTAAAAGGACGAAAAAAACATTTCGAAAAGGGCTGAAAGTTTAATTCAAGATGTGTGTAAATTTTGGTTTTTCCCGCGTTTTTTCCGTCTTACGACAACTCGCTTGAAATTCGAAGCGTAAACGACAATACTCGTGATTTTAAACCGACTCTTGCACTTTTAACGACAAACCGGATTTTGTTGTATTTTTTTTCCCGGAGAAACTTTGCAATCTTCAACGCATCGAGATCACAATTATTTTTCTTAAGCTATTTCTGATCGTTACAGATTTTTCGTCGTTGCTGCAAAACTTTTTTTTTAATCATTGGACGTAACGCGACGTATGGAAATTTCGCAAAATTTCGCACAGTTGATAAACGACTCACCGGTGGCCGGCTCTAACGCGACCGCCGTTTGACCGAGCGTCCGGGAAGTCGCTTATCACGGGTTCGTTACGCCTTCCCGTTATCGTAGAGCGAAATGAAACGCGCATACTTCGGACAATTCACTCATGTAATTATTAGTTGGTAAGCGTTTATCCCAACGGTTCAATGGCGATACTTTTTCGAAGGATCGACTTTATTCGAATTAAAATTCGAAGACAATTCGAATTTGCGACCGAATATAATTCAAGCAAAATGCACGAGTGTATCAAAATTGAAAAAAAAAGGATAAAATATTACACGAATTATGTTTGGAAGCATTGTTCTTGAGTATTACATGAATAATGATTGGAATTTCGTTAAACGGTATTGTCGAGTTACCGTTGATTTATTTAATTACAGGGTAATGAACATGCTGCTGCGTTTGACCGCCGTCGTTGCGCTCCTCGTCGCGATCGAAGCTTCGACGGTTGTGAAGAACTCCACTGGTGCAAAGTTAGTGTTTTTCATCTTCTTAATTATCTCCCGTTATCTATGATGGAGATGATAATAATAATAACGTGCACGGATTATTACGACAATGGACGTAAATTGGATTTAAGCGTATTTGCACCATCTGCAACAGGCAGACTAAGAAAAAAAAATAAAGTAAACGAGTGTTTCCCCCCGGCTTGGAATAATTCATAGACTTTTTGTACCACAGATTTTACCGAACTTTCAAATGCATCGACGGGTATAATTGTCAACAAACGAGCACACCGCTCGATTCGATCGATGCGGATGATCTCAAAGCGAAAGGAGAGCACACGAGTCGATCGGCTTGTCGACTCGTTTGCGGTAACAATTCTGGTTTATGGCCAATCCCCACGGGCGGAAAAAGCGAATACGGCAACGACGTAAGTTACAAGACGTATGTTTTCTAGCTTCTGGCGGAAGACTCGAAAATAAGATTTTTTCGTTACAAGATTCGATCGCGTAACGAGGGAACCATTGTATTGTGTGAAAAAACCCCATTCCGGATGAATTCACCATGAATTCGCCATGAATTCACCACGAATTCGCCTTGAATTCACAAAGAATTCACCATAAATTCACCATGAATTTACTATGAATTTACCCTCAATTTACCATGAATTTACCATGAATTTACCATGAATTCACTATAAATTCACTATAAATTCACTATAAATTCACTATAAATTCACTATAAATTCACCATGATCATTCCACTAATGGAACAAACATGAACATTTAACATACACGTGGATTCGTTTTTTTTAAGTGAACAATGTCAAGCAAATGCATCTGTTGTTCGTTTATGCGCTATGCGCATCCCCAAGACTACTTATCAAGTGGCTCATTATTTTCAAGTAGAATCTTTACCGAGGCTCACTTTTTGCCATACTTAATTTCACTATATTTTTTTGTCGAATATCTTTAAATAAACCTGTATCAATACTTTCTGTAGCTCCAAAAACAAGCGAGAGAATACATTTTTTTCAACAATTGAACGAAGGAATAAACTACAAATTTGAACGAACTTCAAATTCTTTTGCCCGACGGATGTCACTCAGAAAAACGAATATCAGAATTTTTCAAAATGGGATTTTTTCTACTACGGGTCCGCTCGGATGTCTTTAATTTGACTGTAATCCATATCCGTATCTATTGTCGTTATTTTTTTGCTCGTAGTACGTGATAATTCATCCGACAGAGGTACGGTTCAATGTGACTGATACCCCGGAATCCACGAAGAATTTTCTCACCGAAGCACGCACTACGTTTATCAACAATTTGAGATTTGACTGCGGTGCCGAGTGTAGTAATAACAATTCGATGATCATGACTGTTCACATTGCAGTCGAATCTGATGATATGAAACTCGACTGGAAAACCAATGAACAATACACTTTGACTGTTGAGAAAACAGGTCTGTTCACAACTCGTCTTACAATCGACAAAGATATTCATTTACAGCGGAAATTTTTTTTTTTTTTTTTTTTTTTTTTTGACAAAACCATTCGATCGAATGGGGAACTTTTTGTATCAGAGTAATCCATATGAATAGAATAATTGAATGGCTAGTTATATCGGCGACAAAAATAGTAGTGCACCATTCGGAGTTAACCAATGAATGGAACAAACAATGGAAATTACGACTTTGCATATTAATTGTTCACTATTTTCGGTCCGGTGTACTCAAAGCTTTCACCATGAGATCATCGGAAAGTGTCAAGAGGTGATTTCCCGCAGAGACGTTTATAAATTCAATGGCGAACCAAACTAAATGTGCAAGCAATGTGAATTTATCCATTTTACTATATTTTTCATAAGTATCGATGCAAAAAAACGATTATTTTTCGTCCAAACTAATTCATTTCGAGAATAGTAATTTTGTCCAACTAAAAATAAAGGAAATTCGTTTAATTGACATTTTTTCTGCACATCAATCACAGATGGGGAAGTAAAGGCTGTGATCAAAGCAATCACGATTTACGGAGCTCGCCACGGACTTGAGACTCTGTCTCAACTGACCGCGCCGGTGTTAATTCAACACGGCCACAGAGGTCTCGTGATCTTGAATCGAGCTCATATCGAAGACGGTCCGGTGTTTCCACATCGTGGGCTGCTAATCGATACGGCCAGAAACTTTTTGCCGATATCCGAGATCCTCAAAACCATCGACGCTCTTGCCGCGACGAAGATGAATGTTCTCCACTGGCACGCCACCGACAGTCAGAGTTTTCCTCTGCAAATCGATCGCAGACCATTGATGTCGCGGTGAGAAGTCCCTCTGGCGTCTTTAAATCGCTTTTGTTAAATCCTCATTGATAAGAAACGTCGAGTGCGAAACTTATCTTGCTCGTGCATTCCTATCGAAATTAATACTTGTCGGAAATTGTATGGATGTAGATAGAGTTGTCGACCATCGAGTTCAAAATAGAACAAAAAATTTAGAAGTTTTTTTGTAAAATAAATGGCTAAATCAAATTTCATAAAACTGTGGCAATCGATCTAGAACTGATCGACGCGCTGAATAATTCTCAGTTTTTTTCTGAAATCGGGTGAGAAAAAATTAAAATATATACAATGACAAAGTCATTGTATACATCAGACGCCGGATGGTAATTGGACGGTAATTTTTTTACTTAGCGTTTTCGAGAAAAAAAAAACCCAATTATTGGGCAAACGCTTGAATGGTTTCTACATTATTCATCAAAGTTTTATCTAATTCAATCCATTCGTTCTAAAAAAACCAACTTCACTAATAGCCAACTAATAGTTCATTAATAGTTCACGAATGGTTCGGTAATAGTTCAGTAATCACTAAGAGTTCACTGATAGTTCGCGAATAGTTCACTTATGGTTCATTGATATTTCATTAATATTTTATTAATATTTCGCTAATAGTTCACTAATACTTCACCAATAGTTCACCAATAGTTCACCAATAGTTCACTAATAATTCACCGATAGTTCACTCATAGTTCTGTAACTTCGCTAATAATTTTTCACTAATTAAACTTTCCATTCGGCTTCGGGGGAGTAGCACAATGATTCAACGATTGTATCGAATCTCAGGTACGGTGCCTACTCGTCCGAAATGATCTACACTCTGGACAACCTGCGACACGTGGTGAGATATGGAAAATCTCGTGGGGTTCGCATTATCTTGGAACTGGATTCACCGTCCCACGTTGGCGCAGGTTGGGAATGGGGTCCGTCGGAGGGTCTCGGAAATTTAGCTGTATGCGTGGCTCGAGAACCCTGGCGTGATTTTTGCGTTCAACCGCCTTGCGGTCAGATCAATCCCGTAAATCCAAACACAACCGACGTTCTTCGTGACATTTACAAAGACGTGTTGAGCGCGATGGACGGGGAAAGTGTTTTGCATCTGGGTGGTGACGAGGTTTACATCAATTGTTGGAACTCGACCGATGAAATAACGTCGATCATGAAGTCACGTGGTATGGGACGAAGAATGAATGATTTTCTCAGACTTTGGGGTGAGTTTCACGCGAATCAAGCGAAAATATTGAACAAAATCAAGGGACGCGACACCGGCAACATTATTTTGTGGAGCTCGGCTCTCACGAATCCCGAGTCGATCGAGTTTTATCTCGACAAGAACGAGTTTGTAGTTCAAACTTGGGTCGAATCGAAATCCAATGTGACCAGTGAGCTGTTGAAGCTTGGCTATCGTCTCATTGTTTCAACAAAGGATGCCTGGTATCTCGATCACGGTTTTTGGGGACGCACGAAATATCATACATGGCGCGACGCATACATGAACAGGATACCCAGAGATGTAAGTTAACAATGTTTAAAACAAGTGTGTTGTCTTGACACACCTGCGACACAGCCCGTTCAAAGTTACTAGAAAACATATGCATTAGCACTAAAACGATCGAGAAATACTGATTGCGTTGTTTTAACCCTTAACTGTCACACTACCAAATAATATCACGGCCGTCACACTGGGTGGATTTCACCCAGTCATTTTTCAAACAACTATTGTGAGCGAACTATCCGTCCGAAATGGTTAAAAAAAATACACAACATGCTTTAAACATTCAAGATGATTCATGTAAAGTTTATTTGTGAGAAATAAAATGACAAAGTGTTTAAAAATATTCCTAAAAAGATGAAATCGGAAAAAAACTGCCGATCGTCGGTTCATCGACGGGTGGATTCCACCCTGTGTGAGGTGAAGGGTTAACACGACTGTCGCCTCCCCCTCATCTTCTCATGACCTTACGTATTTGTGTTATCTCAACACACTCGTACATTTTTTGACCGCATGTTGTTTCGTCCTACACGCGCATGCCAATCCGGAGTGTAGAAAGATAAAAAATTGTTCTTCGTGAATTTCGTAGCTATTCGTGAAATTGTTTTCATGTACATTTGCAGAAGGGCGTTTTCGGTGGTGAGGCTTGCATGTGGGGCGAATACGTGAATTCGGGAGGGCTGCAGAATCGGATATGGCCACGGACCGCTGCCGTCGCCGAGAGGCTTTGGAGCGATCCCTCCAGCACCGACACGACCGCCATTTTGCCGAGATTCGAGATTCAAAATGAGAGGCTTCGGCGTAGAGGCGTTTCCGTTGATCCGCTGGGACCCGAATGGTGCGCGGAGCACGAACGAAGGTGCTCGTAATTGTGAAAAGAATGAAGAAATGGAATGTAAATACTGCCAATGACTCTATCACGGGGATTTCTTGTACCGTGAAGGTGCAAAATGCGGGCAATCCTTATTTTTCAGCCAAGTTACAATACAGTTGTTATTTGATGTCGTATACAGTCGACTCTCCGTATAAAATACTACAAGGGACCGGAGGTGAATAAAATTCCGAGAATTGCCATTCTCCTACTCAGAGGCCTGCTACGCCGGGGAGAAATAGAATTCTTCCGCTTCGTATAAGATACTGCGTTAATTTGATTTTTTTTTTTCAATTTTTAGGATACATGACCTTCCGTGGTATCTTATACGGATCGCGCAATTTCAAAACATTCAGAGGCGAGGAGGCATTAGGAGTGGGGGTTGTGGATTGGCGAAGGGGAGCCCGTAGTATCTTGTACGAAAGTCTCTTGTACGAAGAGTCGACTGTACTTCACTGTATTTCCGTATATATATTGATAGCGTTATATATTTCATATAAGATGGGAGAGTAAGTTTATTCTGATAAAAATGTCGTCGATAACTTTTTTTTTACGTTTTGCTATGATTGGATTAGAGGTATGTTAACTTGATATTAAGAAAAATCGTGTGAATATTAGTTCGAATAAATATATGATATCGTAACGCTGTTGTTTTTAAATATTCAGTTATCGACCGTAACATTAAGTTGGGTATTTTCTTTTTGGGTGATCGATACTCACATAACCGGCTTGGGGTGAGTCATCGACATTTAGATATGGACCGATAATACTGCGAGAAAAAGTAAAATCGTAATAGAATGAGAGGAGACTAGGCGGGTTTATCTCTCTCTCTCTCTCTCTTTTCGCAAAGTGAGCAGTATTTATGAAACTTCAGATGAATTTGTTAATCAGTGACTAAAAAATGATTATTTTTTATCACGGAAATATTAATATTGCAATAACAGCTCGTTGATGTTGCTCGGATGCATATTTTGAATGTTGCCGCGCAAACAGATCAGGTTTGGGAAAATGGTCGACAGTTAGCTGGTTATAGCGACGCTATTGGTTATGTATTCGCGATGTCCGAAAGTTTTGGCACCGCTATTGGCTTAAAGCAGAAGCTCTTCATACCTTGACAGCCATGGTGGTGTTTACGTTGGAGCCGTTGGAGACCATTTGACACCATACTTTAAGGTTATGTGATACATATTTCTCTCGTTCTCTCTCGTTCCACCGCAACCGCCCATGGTGCTATGTCACTTGCACTCATGGCGACCCAGTCTATGTATCACCTCACCTTAACCATCGTCATGTACATATAGACGGATAAAGCTGCGAGAAAAAGTGTAATCGCAGTAGAATAAAAAGAGACTATATGGGTTGCTGGCAACCTCTCTTTCTAGTTGATGCTGATTGGTCGAAATACATCGAGATATAGATAATTTCTATCAATCAGCTTAAACTAGAAAGAGAAAGGTTGAGGACCGACAATATAGTCTTCTATCTTTCTATGGAGATTACACTTTTTCTCGCCACGTTATCGGTCCATATGCATACGTCAATGCCTTTGACCGGCCATATTGCAATACGTTGCGCCATCTCTTGGACATGAACATCGCGAATAGATCGTTCCACGATAAAACCCAAGACCGAGCCGCTGATTGGCCGCACGGTTCGGCAAAGATCGGAGCTGGAAGGAGTACGGACACGCCCCCGTGTGGGATTAATGTCCGACGATCTGGCAGCGCTGCGCGACTCCCGTCCAATACAGGTGGCGCTGTTGCGTATGTCTGCGTATGTCCGGGAGTCCTTCCACATCGGCTCCCGCAGTTTGACGTCTGACAATCGTTATTGCAGCGCGAAAATATTTTTAATCGTACGTAGAAGTAGTAACCGCGATCGAAGAATGAAGATCTTTCGGGCATCGGAAATTCGCGTTTCGTTGCGTCTTCCACAATCTCGAGTTTCGCGATCGAACATAACGAACGTGCGAGATAAACGTCAAACCAGCGGCTACTGATCCCACTCAATCACGATCGCTCCCTCGTTATTGTTGTGATATCGTTGTTTCTGTGATTTTACGCATTATTCGATACGAAAGAATTTCATGCCAACGAGAATAAATTTTTTTTCGATTTTTCGATCGCCTCGACGAAGAAAATAGAATATTTCGACTGTTTTGAATAGGTTATGATAGCTTCTGTATCATTTAGAACAAGTCCGGGAGAATAGACTGTGAGATAATTTATTTTTCCAACCCTGGACGATGAAACACAGATTTTGACTATCCGCGTTGAACAATCGCAGCTTCGCACATGACGTTCGAACCTCGTTCCGGACCTGGTTCCAAGATTTATGAAGGTCGGAGTTTTCGAACGGGAGGACAATCGAACGAGTATCGGATTATGGATATAATCGACCTCAACGTTTTGGAGTCCGGAACTCGAACGTCCAAAAATTCATCGTCGATGCGATGCAACTGCGTCAGTTCGAATTCGGTTTGCTACGTCACGGCGACGATAGCCACTCTGGCTCTGCTCGGAGCGATCGTTTTCATTTGCAAGGATTACATAAAGATTCTGCTGATTTGGATAGAAAATCAAAATACCTGGGTCATCACCGTCATCGTAGTCGCTCTTTTTACGGTCGTCTCGTTTCCTATCGTCATCGGTTATCTCTTTCTGATCATCGCCAGTGGTTATCTCTTCGGTATTCTGCGAGGAATCACGATGGTAGTGATAGCCGCTAATTTGGGAATAGCGATAGCGCACTCCACTCTCAGCGCGGTGTCTTCGAAACTGCCCATCGGAGCTCTGTTGAGGAGCGAAACGGCCAGAGCCATTCTGAGGGTGATATCGGGTCCACAGGCGTTCAGAGTCGTTCTGTTCGCCAGACTAACGCCGATTCCGTTTGGACTGCAAAATACGATATTCGCGGTGGGTTGGAGACAGCGTTGAGCACCCCTCGAGTTCATTTGTATTCGCAAGTAACAAATGAATACCGAGTACAAAATTATTTCGGACTTGGCAGATGCGAAAGTACAAAGTATCGAGTTGTGTAATATATTCCTGTGTTTATTTTATTCTATTGTTTTTCCCTTCTATGCAATTTTGAATTCCGCCCTGTGCTCTATGTAAACTTCTCGTCAAATCTGCAGCTCAGAACCTCGAAGAGGTAAAACAATACAAAATTAGGACGGTAGAAAAAAAATTGAAATGGAAATTAGAATCTAAATGTTCTAAAGTGCGTCGAGACGACGAATGCGAATTGCTGTATGTAGTTTTAAGTATTTTTTTATTGCCAAGTTTCAAATGCCAAGTAGAAATATACTTCGCAATCGATGTAGGAAAGTAATTGAATATTCGTCAAGTACGAAATACTTTTCTACTCCGTACTCAAATATTTCTCGAGCATGAAATACTTTTCTACTCCGTACTCGAATATTTCTCAAGTACAAAATACTTTCGTACTTTGTACTTAAATATTTCTCAAGTACGAAATACTTTTGTACTTTGTACTTGAATATTTCTCAATTACGAAATACTTTTGTACTTTCTACTAAAATATTTCTCAAGTACGTAATACTTTCGTACTTTCTACTAAAATATTTCTCAAGTACGTAATACTTTTGTACTCCGTACTAAAATATTTCTCAAGTACGAAATACTTTTGTACTTTGTACTTAAATATTTCACAAGTACGAAATACTTTTTTTACTTTGTACTTAAATATTTCACAAGTACGAAATACTTTTTTTACTTTGTACTTAAATATTTCTCAAGTACGAAATATTTTTGTACTTAAAGCTTTAAGTAGTACCAAATACTTTTGTACTCCGTATTCGGTGCCTAGTCAGTGACAAAATACGTTGGTACTTTGCACTTCGGTGCTCCTCAAATACGCAATTGCCCGTCACTGGTTGAAGGTGACCCAGTAGAAAATCAGCAATGGGAAACTCATGGAAAAATGACTCTTGCAGGTCAGCAATATCGGCGGTCATCGTTATTACATCGCCAGCGCGATCGGTCTGCTTCCCGCTCAAATTATCAACGTCTATTTGGGCAGCAGTCTGCGATCCATGCAAGACGTTCTCGAAGACAAAGCGACCGCGACTACAGGCTATATAGTCTTCTGTTTTCAGGTAAAAGACGATTTTTTCATATTTTTTTTTTATTTTTTTTTATTTTTTTTAACGTTGCTTGAGAAAATACAGATTCAAGGTTATGATAAGGCTTTACGAAAAATCGTCTTTGTAACAAATTTTTGGCATTCTATTGATTGAAATTAACGAAATCGAAAAAAATCCACGACGTTTTTCATTTGAAAATAATTCTGGATGTAATTCAATTTTTTCTGATATCGGCTTCTTCGTTTTTCGTCGCTAAAATATGAAATTTTCTAATGCGTCAGTCCTTGGGAATATCTCGGGACCGTTTCTTTTAAATTAAATAATCTCAATTGGGATCTTACCGAATGGATATAGAAAATTCGCCAAAGTTCTTGAAGAAGAACGATAGTTTTTGATAGAATAATAATACTTAAATTATTATTAGGTGGTTTGACGACGTTGACAAAACGGAAGATTATGCTAAGATCACCTATCGATAAAATCCGCAATGACTCAGTTGTCGACCCAATATGTTGACTATCTACAGTCCGACCTCCAAATAAGAAACCCGACAATAAGAAACTTTCCCCAGTTTCTCACTCGAGCGCTTTCCCCACTCCGACTCGAACACCGAGCTCAAGAATTTCGTGCGCGGAACCTCTGGTTAAGAAACCAGTCCGGAAAAGATCATTCGGGCAAAATAGAGCCACCATCGTAGTGTAAATTGATATGCGCATGCGCGCGTGAGTATGTGTGCGTGCGTCCGTGAATGTAACACAAAATCTACAAGTTTATTAGAAATTTTTCGTATTAATTAAAAAGATACATATGTGTGTTGACAAGATTTCATATAAAATAAAAACAAAGATAAAGACGTACAAAGATATTCACATAAAACAGCAAAAGTTTCCGAGACGTAATGAAAAGCCTTTTTCGTCTTGTTGCGTATTATTTCGATCCGCAACGCACTCAACTGACGGTGGAATATTTTCGAGAGAGTCGAACTCCGCCATTGAAGATGAATCCTCAGAGATATTGACTTATTCCTCTTTTATATAAATGGGATAAAACAAAATGGACATAAAATTCGCGAAACAAATGTCCACGCGCAGTCGAAAACGTTTTTGCACGGGCGATGTGAATACTAAGGTTGGAACTCGTTCGAGCGTGTTTCTTGTTGAGAGGATCGCACGCGGAAAAGAGTGAGAGAGACAGACAGACGTAGGTGAGGGCGGAGCGTGCGCCTGGTGGGGGTATGCGATATATAATTAAAAAAACTCTTCCCCTTGGGGGCTTTTGGTTTCTTATTTGGAGGTCGGACTGTATTCATTTCAAGAGAACCGAATAAACGCGCATCAGACGCACCTTGTCGTGACTCAGTCCCGGGCTCCCGGCACGGACGATCGTATGGATGAATTAACGCGAGTTATATCGATCGTAAATCTATTTCAGATACTCGTGGGTGTTTCTCTGATGGTCTACGTCGTGCAAAAGGCGCGACGCGAATTGCATCTCGCCCTGCTGGAAGCCGATCTCGCATCGATGTCCGATAATCCCCACTTCCTTCACGAATCCTCCCTCGGCGATTCCAAATCGTCACTCACGAATCTTATCGCGTAACAACGTCGTATCCAGACTCGCGAAATCACGAACTATTCGCGCGATTCGCGAACGTTTTAGTACGTAATTGTTCGAATGACACAAGACTGGTCAAGATGGAGAAATAATCTCAATAATTTCAGGGATAGTATTAACGTTCTACGATTTAAAAATGGCCAACGAATCGTAAACTAAGCCAAATTCGTAGTACAATGGTGTAAATTTAATGTTTTATTGTTATTATTATTTGTTTTTTTTTTTCGTTCATTTTTATTTAATTCCGTGATCTGATTCGTCACCGAAGAAATTCGGGCAACTAATTAACGATCGATCGGACGGTATTTAGGCGTCGGATAATTTCGATGATACAGTGGAAGCTCTCGAATCTTATCTCGATGATTTTTTTTACTTTATCGCAGCGGAAATCAAAAGAAAATTGTGGTTTTAGCATGTATGTAAACATGCTAGCAATTGTCGTGATTCAATGCTCCCGTAAAACTCGAATGAGGAGAGAGAAAAAAGTAAATAATTCATTTAAGAAATATTTAAATTAATTAAAAATTTACTGAACGAATAATTATTTTTTTAAGAATAATTTTGTGCAATAACTTTTTTTTTTGGATGATTTATTCCGAATGACGAATAATTAACGGGCTTCCACTGTGCGTGGCCTTGGTTGTATGTTTTACAACGAGCCCGAAGGAAGCCAGACACGTCGTGTGCCAAACTTTGCTTCATTTGCTGATACATTCTATTTTTTCTGCATTTCAATGTTTCTTTAAGAAAAGAAAAAAAAATTGCATTTCTCTTTTTTTTTCGATAACTTCGTTGAAAAATATTTCTTCCCCGAAACCATTTTTCTTGTATGACGAAAAATAATTGTTAAAGTCGATTGCGTTGCGTTTACAAGGACGTGAGTTATTTTTTTACGACGCTACGTTATCTTTTGGCAAAGTAAATTACTCGTTTTCGACTTGGATGAGTCGTGCTCGTTGCCACGTAGACGCAAATGTAGATGTATCTTATGAGCAACGGAGATCTCACGAATATGATAGAATTAAATTGATGTGTCAATGCGTATTTATCGTCGATTTTGATGATCAACCGAGCGCGTCTTCCGTCGTTCGAGTCTGCGACCGGAAAGACGAGAGAGAAAATAGTCTTTTTTTTTGTGAATTTCACGGTTGTTTAATTCAATCCTAATCACTCGTTTACTTCGCAAAGATGTACAAAGTTCTTTAATTAATATTATTGAAAATATATATATATTATTGTATTATTATTATTTTTACATATAATATAATAATATATTAAAAGATATACGTATATATATAATTATTCTTTATATATATATATATATTATTTATTATATATATTTATATATATATATAATTGAATTAATAATATTATAAACATGTATATAATATATTATATATATTATATATAATATAATATAAAATATTATTATGTACATAATATATATAATATATTATATATATCTGCATATAATATCATTATATTATATATAAAAATAATAATATTATTAATATAATAATAATATAATTATATATATATATATATATACTTTTTGTATTTACAGCTAAACGCATATTTAGCGTAAATTATGAATTACCAATGCGTTCTTACTCGTTGAACGCAAATATCGAATTAATAATTGAAAAAATATTCGCGACAGCGTTGCCAAGTTCGCGTTAAGGGGCTCGATCGTCAAATTTATAACTCACCCAAGGTTGTTAGAGTAAGAAATAATTCAACGTTTGTAAATCCGCAATAAAATGTACAGAATAAAGTAATATGGAATATAAATAATGTCCAAATGAAAAAAAAAATTACAAATTTTGTTTTTTTATTGATTCTGATTATTATTATTTTTTTTTTTTCAAACTCCTCCCAAAAACACGGATTCTTTGTCGGTTATATTTTTGTCGCGAAATCTTTCCAGAGCCCTCTTGATTACCTCGACCGTGAAATCGGCGTCGGATTTGTTGACACACATCGGTGGTTTGATTCTCAGGACCTGAAATTAACGTGCGATTTATTTTGACACCGTCAGAGCTAAGGACGAGGGTTTTTTTTTTTTTTTTTTTTTTTTTTTCAATTTTATTCAATATTCGAACTAACGAAATAGTCAAAATTTTGGTTCAAATTGATAGCACATGACAGGGTTCCGTAGCTATTCTTGGTAACATGATGTCTAATTTTTGAAAATACGTATGGAGAGCTATTTGTAAAATGTGCTTAATTCCGAAAAAGAGTTATTTCTACATTTTTCCTAAGCTATTCGTGCCACCGTATTTGTTATAGTTTTCATTGAAATAACTAATTAAAAACTACATTCTGGAATTTTTTAAAATTGTGGGCATCAATAGTTTAGAAATTTGAGGGAATTAAGCTCTGACAACGACTTTGACAGCAAATATCTCGTGACTGAAGGGTCAAAATAAAAGCGTCCCAACCCATTTTCTCATGCACTTCAGGAGACCAATTCAAAGTCATCCCTTTTTAATTTAAAATACTCACGTTAGCGTGAATACCTCCTTTGCCAACGAGAACTCCCATATTTTTTATATCTTCGAAAATTTCCAACAATTGTTCGGTGTCCAAGGGCGTTCTGGTTATCGGATCGCTGACCAATTCAACGCCGATCATTAGACCCTTGCCCCTAACGTCTCCAACGACGTTCGAATGTTCGAGCATGAGCGTGCTCAAACGATGAAGCAGATACGTACCCACGTTCGATGAGTTCTCCTGAAGACGCTCTTCTTCTATTACCTGACCAAACCAATATCGCAATTTTCACTGATTACGGAAATATACATCTATTTTACTTCTATATACAATACAATATAAATATACTTCTATATTTATTCGAAAGAAAAATATTTCACACAATTGAAATATATATTATTAATATATATATATATATATATATATAATTAATAATAATAAATAAATATGTATAATAATAATATAATATATAAATTATTATAATATTATATTGTCATTAATATATAATAATATATATATTAATAATAATATAATATTATAATAATTAAAATTATTATAATATTATATTATCATTACTATATAATAATATGCATATTAATAATAATATAATATATTATCTTATATACATATATTATATTATATTGACAATATAATATATTATCATTAATATATAATAATATAATATAATATAATAATTAATATATTATATCACTATTATTATTATTATTATTTTAATTATTATCAGAAATAATCGTGAAAAAAACATAGTACACAATTATTTCAACCGAATTCAAATCAATTTTGAAATCGATGAATAAAAACATTTTTTCATTCGTCCGAACAATAATAAAGTCCTGAGAAATTTTTCTAGCGCTGCCTGTGAATTTAAAATCGAAATTTTCAACTTCGAATAGAATTAGGATGAAATTAAAATTGCAGTCGTTCCGATTTTTTTGAGATCATGACTCTGGATTACTTCGAAAGAAATTGAAACTAAGATACGGATAAATTTCTGTGTATATGATTTTTGTAAAAAAAATAACGAATTTTCAGAACGACTTTCGTTGGTGCGAAATATTATTTTCCGCATTTTTCAATCCGATCGGAAAAATTGGCAGTCGATCAATAATCGTTGGAACTGGTTCGACGGTTCAACGACCTCGGAGATCCGCTTCGAGGTCAACGACCGATTGCTACGAATACGTGAATAAAACATTGACGGGAATAAAAAATTCTTTACGTCCCGATGTGGTAAAAACAACACAATTTTGACATCGAATAACGAAAAGAAAAATTCAACGAAAGTCCAGCCCCTGCACGTGACACCGCATTCGATGAAAAATTAAACCCTTCGAAGGGACGCGACTTCATCTCTCCCTCGTCCATCGGAAAACCTCGGGACCGTCATTCTTCGTAATAATTAAAACTAAAAAAATAATAAAAACTAACGAAATACCCTCAAGGCTTCAATACATTTCCAAATAAAAAATCCCGCTGCCTCTCCAAAAAAAAACCTTCGAAGCGTAAACATGGTCAAAAAAAAAAACAAAAAAGAAACTTACATCAAGAACGGCGGAACCTACGGCGCAAGCAACCGGATTTCCGCCGAAAGTATTGAAATGCAGAGCCCTGTCGAGCACGGCGGCAATGGTCGGGCTCGTCACAACGGCCCCCATCGGAAAACCATTTCCCATTCCCTTCGCCATTGTCACGATGTCCGGCTCAACCCCGTGACCTTGAAAACCCCAAAAAAATTCTCCGGTTCGGCCGAATCCAGTTTGAACTTCGTCGGCGATGCAGAGACCGCCATTTTGTCTCACCAGCTCGTAAACTCGTTTCACGTACGTCTTTGGATATTGAACCACGCCACCGATTCCCTGTTATATTTATACAACTACAGACCGTACAAACGATGATTAACGTGTATCGTCGAAATATATCGCGCGGTGGAAACATCTGCGTGACGTAATTAATTTTTTACGTACTCACTTGTATGCTTTCCGCGATAAAACCGGCTATTCGGCCCGAATTCGGCAAACTGTATTTGAACGAATTTTCGAATTGTTCGAAATATTTGTTTGAAGATTGGCAATGGTTTTGCGGACACGCGCAATTTCTTCCGTTGCATGGAATCGGACAATCGCGGCAATTCGAACCACCCCAAAGACCCTGATAAACGTCTGGATTCATTGCCTGCAATGTTGGATTGAAATATATATAATATATTTAATAATAATAAAACACGGAAGTATGTTATATAAAATATGTGTGTGTGTAATTTTTTTTTTAATGGAATTTACGGTACATTTTTTACCCGGAGAGATCGGCGCCTGCAGGTTGAAAAAATCGTTATAGTAGGATCTTTGGAGAAAAAATATTACGCTATTTTTATTTCACTCTTAATTATATAGTTCATAGTTGAATTATAAATAATTTACTGTTATTTTTTATTGTTCTATTTACTATAGTACCTATATTTCATTATTATTATTTGAAATGAAAAATTCTAAGTTCATTACAAAATTCATGGAAAAAATGAAGATATAGAGAAATAAGTTTCTTTTTAAATTAACATAATTTTTTTTCAGTAAATTTTTTTCTAAATATTAAGAAATAAAGAAATAAATTTTGATTAATATTTCAGTTGGAAAATATGTCCCTCGATTCATGTTTGATTCCATTTGTCAACAATTTTACAAAATAAATAATTGGAATGTTTATTTATTGATTTATTTAATCATTTATTTATTTATTTATTTATTAATTAATAAATTAATTTATTCCCAAATGAAAAAATTATATATAGTCCATATACTAACTACATATAGAATTGGGCGCACATAGTTTGTATAGAAACAATAAATAATTTTTGGATATATTATTATATTGAAGAGCATTATATATTATTATTAATTTCGGCACAATTATATTTATTTTTCGATTTCTTTTTTTTTATTGGACACATAAAGACTATATATAAACTATACATGCCCAATTCCATACATAGTTAATATATAGACTATACATGATTTTTATACTTGGGTTAATTATTTCGTTAATTATACTGTCCGGTGAAATTTGATTAAAAGAATTGTACTAACGTGGAGATAGCCGGAGGGTTGCGGAATGGGATATCTCCAGGGGGACATTGCCGTAGCCGGTGCTGATCCATGACCGGCTCCGTGATAACCATTTTGCAACGATATGATATCCTGCGCTCCGGTGTACAACCTTGCCATTAGCAAAGCCAGATCGGTCGCTTCCGAACCGCTATTTACCATATAAACGACGCTCAGACTTTCCGGCAATTTCTCCGTCAATTTTTTCACGTAATCGTGAAAACCCGAGTGCATGTAGATCGACGTCGTGTGACCGAGTCTGCTCAACTGCGAAGAAGCAGCCTCGACGACTTTTCTGCAATTTTATAGAAACGTTTTGCTGAACAATATTATAAAAAAAATTTTTATCTATGCAAAACAATCAAAAACGCAAATTACCACAAATCTACTAAAAAAACAAATAAAATATAAAATATACCTAAAGCGAAGAAAAATAATACTAAAATACAATAAAAATAAACAAATCGGATGACTTACGGCAGATAAAGAATCAATAAATAAAATTTACTAAAGCGTTATTGAATATTATTGTTTTAAACAATCTAAAAATCAATAATCTAAATTTGATCATTCATCGAAGAATTACGACTCGTTATAGAACCGAATTCCAAGTCTATTTATAATTTCACGAGCTTCTGGATTTATCGAATAACATCGCAAAAAATAATTCAATCGCTGTTTATGCATGAAAAAAAATTCTCATTTTTTTTTTTGCATACTTCAACCGTGCGATAATCGGCTCAAAGGATAACGACGTGCGTGCGAGTGACAAGAATGAATAATGTATCGTCTCGGATTAAAAAAAAAAAAAAAAGACAAAAAAAGGTGCTGCAATGAGTGATAAGCGAGGTCAAGAGACGAGGCGCGTTCGAGGGTCAATCTTATTTTATTTAAATATATCTTATGCTGCAAAACAACTCTCTCCCTCGGGATCTCTGCGTCTTACACTTCCGTCGTGATCGTGGGTTATCTGACGTCACTCAAGCTGGCGGATTCACAAGGTCAAATCTACTCGAAACCGATGAAATAATTAAAGTCTAATTAGATGCTAATTAAAGGGGTACGTCTGTGTAGATTGCCGGAAAAGTAGGTGAATTTTGGGAATTATTATCTCAAAAACTATTCATTCGATTGAATTCAAGTTGGTTTTATTTTAAAGTATATACATTGAGGTATGTTGACGATTTTTTATACAAATATATAGTGAATGGGAGCGCTGTTATTCTGGCCGGCGTAAAAGAACTTTGTCGTCGGCACGGTTCGCGATTCCCACTTTTTCTCGCAGTCGGTTGGTCTGAAACAAAAATTTCAAGAAGATTCTTAAAGTGTAACGTCTTGAGCTGTTCGCCACGTAGGATTTTTTTTTAACTAAACCTTTTTTTTTTATCAACCAAAAAAGGTGATAAAAATTGAGGTTAAAAAGTGAATTTCAATTTCAATCAAGCGCCATTTTGTGAAAAAAAAAAAAAAATCCTACGTGCCGAACAGCTCAAGACGTTACACTTTGAGAATCTTCTTGAAATTTTTGTTTCAGACCAACCGACTGCGAGAAAAAGTGGGAACCGCAAACCGTGCCGACGACAAAGTTCTTTTACGCCGGCCAGAATAACATCGCTCCCATTCACTATATATTTATACAAAAAATCGTCAGCATACCTCAATGTATATACTTTCAAATAAAACCAACTTGAATTCAATCGGACAAATAGTTTTTCAGATAATAATTCCGAAAAATTCACCTACTTTTCCGGCAATCTACACAGATGTACCCCCTTAAATGGTCTATTGCTGAAGCTCTAATTGTCGAATTCTCTGATTTACTCACGGATGGCAATGGCCCACCGATACCGTGACGATTCCACCGAACATGTCCAGATATCTTCGTCCCTTGTGATCCCAAAGCCACTGATCGCGACCCTCGTGAATCAACAAGGGTGTCTTGTAGAAGGGACGATGACTCGGCGAGACTTTTCGCATTCGGGAAACTCGCACCGATTCGTAATCCGATCCCTTCGACATAACACGTCGTTTATCAATCCTCATCAACTACCGAATAATATCACGGCTGTCACGCTGTGTGGATTACACCCAGTCGGTTTTCAAAAATCGATTGTGGACAAACTATCGGGCGGAAGTGATTGGAAAAAATACAGGACGTGCTTCGATCGTTTTAGATGATTTACGAAAAGTTTATTTATGAGATATGAAATTGCAACTTGGTACGAAAAATTAATGAAGAGATGGAAGAGCAAACAAAAACGGCTGGTTGTCGATGAATAGATTCCACCCGATGTGACGGTGAAGGTTTAATATTTTTTCGTTGTTTGAATATTTTATTTCGATTTTAAAGGAATCAAACGTCTCTTTGCAAAATAAATGATTCTTTTTTTTTTTAATGTGATAATGTGGATAAAAGAGGTGGAAAATAAGTTGAGGATATTTTTTTTTCTGCGATAAGAATTTAGAATGTATTATAAATTTTGATGTATTGTGTTATCTTTTTGTTATTATTGAATTAATTTTTGTTTGGAATGAAATGCATTTTATTGAGAGACGAGTACGTATTCTGTTGTTCTAAAATAAATTTTAATTTTTCATTTTTATTTTTAATTCGTCGAAACTTTGCTAAAATTTATTGCTCCATTTTTTTTTAGGAAAAATCTGACGATACAAATAATTGGAGTGAAAATTGAGTCGTTTTTTCTTCTAATAACAATTCAGAATAAATTAGTTTCTGTTTGAAAAAATATATATATATCTAATTGAACGAAAAAAGTATATGCCTTGTTATTTTGGAATTGATACCAATTTTTTATTTCCATTTTGAATTAGTCGTCCCTCTCGCTCCAAAAGAAATTTTCTCTTAATGTAAAAACAAAAAATGTGACAATATGAATAGAAATTAAAAATCTATTACTTGCTCTTAAAAAATAATTATTTTTAATTCAACGAGATACGTAAATTTTCTGCCATTATGTAATTAATCACAATTCTATTTATCGTCGATGCACGAAGAACGTACATCGTAAACGGATGGCGTGTACTTGCACTCGGGAATCTCAGGTAAGCCGGTTGCACTCAATTTTCGAAACTGCATCCATCGTGAACTAAAATCTTGAGAATCCAACAAAATTAAAAAAAAAAAAATCCGGTAAAAAAAAACAAATTTTTTTAACGATTTATAATTATTGTCGTGTACTAACTTTTCGATAACGACATTCTCAGACGATTCTCCATAAGTAAATAGTTTTCAGCGACCTATCTGCAATTTTAAACACCATTCGCACCGCTAAAAAATTTAAAAAATGAAAAAAAAATAAAAACGTATCACGTCGACTGTTATTTTATAAGTGGAAGATAACGGAGGCGTCGTTTAATGATCGACAAATGTGGACCGTTCGAACGTTCGATTATGCGTTTCTCGCCGAAGTTTATCGGCCGAAGACGGATCTCGTAGACGACCGATTCAGGGAGCAGCGCATTTGATACTGTCGCGCGGAACTCGAAAGTTGATCGGATGTAGAGGGAGAAACGCTTTGAGTTTATATCGACGCTGCTTACGAAAAGTAGCACGATTCTAATTCCACCACGAAAACTAACACGTTTCGATATTCGCCGCGAAAACTAGCATGTTTCGGCTTCGACCCCTAAAACTAGCAGGCCGAAACATGCTAGTTTTCGCGGCGAATATCGAAACGTGCTAGTTTTCGTGGGAAAAGCCGAAACGTGCTAGTTTTCACGCCGATGCCAAACGTGCTTGTTTTCGTAAGAAATCTGAAACATGCTAGTTTTCGTAAGCAGCGTCGATATATTCTATACGGGGTGTGCGTTAAGTAAGTAAGTACAAAGTCACCAAGGAGTTTTAGCAAAATGCGTGAAGTTAAGGGACTTAGGTTCATACAGGATAGATCGTCGGGCAAAAAGTTAGTCCAAAATGGGCGAATCGTGGATTTACGAGTATAGATCATGCCGTACACGTTTAGCCTTACAAACAGCTAAACTAATGATAAATTAACACTTAGAAATGTTAATTTATCATTTTTATTAATAATTGAAGTCAAATTCGACGATATTGACGTGTGGTTGACTGACGTTTTGTCAATACAAATTAATTTATTAAATTTTTATTAATTGATTATTTAATTAATTTCTCGACAATTACTTAGTCGATTAATTTGAAACTAAGCATAATCAATCATATAATTTTTTCAGAATTTACGGCGATCTACCTCCATTCGTTTTGCAACCATTAACGTCTGCAGAAGCTGTTTTCCCATAAGCCATCGTGCTAAATTCATAAATTTATAACTCCTAAATTACGTAGTAAAAAAATTTGGAATAATTCACGTATTATTATTCCATCAAGAAACATCATTCCTCAAATTTTCAAGAATCTTGCCGATTTTTTTTAATATCAATCCAATAAGACCTAATAAAAATAAAGGAATAAATAAATAAAAACGTTTTCGAACACATTTTTTTTTGTCATTCACTACATATTAATCTTTATATACAAAAATTACATAATTTCGAAAATTGGTTGTTAATTATCGCCAATTTTTCGTACAGGCCCGGAATTCGCGTCATCGTCCTTGTCACCCGAATCGATCTCCCCGCGATCGTTAACCTGCTTCGTCAGAGTGAAGAGCACCGGTATTTTTTCCAATATCGGATTGGTTCGCTGCAAACATCGAATCCACGATAGCAGAGAATCTTTGCTGGACGTTCCGGTCGCGCATATGGAGAATATCGTTCCGTCGTCTTGCACGTGAACCGAACTAAGAGAACTGTCCAAGTTTTTTGGATCGTCCCAGAACACTATATTTATTTTGGATACGTCTGAAAAAATGAAAATTCCGATGTCAAATTTTTATTCGTTCCAGCTTGATGATGGTACATCATTTAAAGTATATTTCCTTGTATTTTCATAACTACCTGAGCGCTGTGTGAGTCTGACGGAATTAATTTTATGAGTGAAAATAATGTTTATAAAAAGTAAAAGGGTGCAAAATCGAATCTTGCACATTGCTTCCTCATAATTTTACACATTTTTCAGAGCTTCTTCTATGGGGAACTATGCGTCGATCAATTTTGGCTTTTTCGTAGAGGAAGCTTTGGCAAATGTGTAAAATTATGAGGAACCAATGTGCAAGGATCGACTTTGCACCTTTGTTTTCATTTCAAATTTACTCGTAAATATATTTAGTCCGGAATAAATATATTGCGAATTCCATGTCAAATCCAAAAAATTGAAAATCGCATTAAATCTGAACGTCTGGATGGATTTTGTCCAAATTCGATACGAAACATCTTTCGATAATAGTGTAGCTTTGTACCAAATTTTAGTCCGATATCTCGAAAATTGCGCGAGCTAGAGAGCGCACGAAAATTTTTGAAAAATTTCAAAATTCTCTAAAAACTGAAGCGCTTCATGGATTTTGCTCCAATTCAGTACCAAGCATGTTCCTGTAATACTGCAACATTCTACTGAATTTGACCACGATATTTCGAAAATAGTGCGAGCTAGAGATCGCAAATCGATCTTCGAAGAGTTTAAAAATCGTGTAAAAACAAAAGAACTGCATGGATTTTTCGAAAAATTTAATCGAGCAAGGCGCCTCGAACCCTCCACACGTGTGATAAATTTCAGCTTGATATCTCAAGCCGTTCTCAAGTTGTGAACGTTAAACGAATGTTACATGCATACACACGTACATCCAGACATTTTTTCTAAATGTGATTTCTCGGCGTTTTGGGACATTCTAAACACGTCTACATAAAAATCTATAAAATAAATTTATTCCCAAAAACAAAGCTTCCTCAATGAGGAAGCAAAATAGAGGAATAAGGTTTTGTAAAAATTACTGTTGCGGTGAGCACGATTCGTCGACAGCAATTTAACGAATAGATTTGATTCTTTCAGGAATTCAAGAAACTTTCAATTTCAGGAAATATTCTTACTTATAATAGCTAGGTTGCGAACGGAGGAATTTTTATTGTGAAATTCGAAAAAATATTAGACGTCGCGAGCGAAACAATGATTCCTACCGTCTATGTCCACTTCCTCGGGCTTGGGTAGTTTACGAGGGTCTGCTCTCAGTATGAAATAATCCACGGGCATGTGAGCAACCCATATTTTGAAGGGACCCTCGACGTAGCACGCGACGTCCGGCGGATGCTTCTCCAGCAGCGACTGTTGATCGGGACTGATGGCGGATACGATCCACGTGTCGTCCACCGCATCCTTCACGCTTTTGGTCTCGAAGACCGTCAATTCGCTCTGCGTATCAACGCTCGACATTCTTGCAACGGCCAATTTGGCCAGCTCCATAGCGTCCGTAGGCACGGGACGAGGCGTCGGCCAAGGATTCAAATTTCTAAATTTTGGCATCCAATACATCATTCGCCAAAATTTTCTCAAAGGAATGCCGTGCTGTCCGAATATATTCAACAACATCGTTTCCACCTCTATATCGCCTATCACTCCGTTGCATTCCATTTTTTCCAACAAATCTATGATGCACTGTTGCTGATGCGGAAAATACATGAAATCGGCTTGCAAAGGCGACGTGGAGATGAATCTGCCTTTTGGCATAATGTTGATGAGTTTTTTGTAAACTTCGAGATCTTCGTTGACGCCGAATTCGTCCATGTAATTCATAGCGGCTTTTATGAATTCCACGTGTCCTCTTCTGACGGGTTCTTGAGACTCGTACATGTGCAGAATATCGAGAAAAGTTTCTTTTTCTTTTTTGTGAACATTGTCGAAAGCCAGCACGGTAAGAGCTCGAGTGGGTTTTTTTGCCTCGAAATTGCGACGACTCGTTTGGATGAAGCGCTCGACGACGAAGAGCGGCGAGGCTCTAACGGTGCGCCGGCTATTGGTTTTTGAGAGAAAGCTCAGAGCACGGGCCGATCTTCTGAGCGCGGAGTACATTTGCGTGTGGGCCATTACCATAATTCAATCGCTACGGCTCGTGGCATCTGCATACGAAAATTAAAACAATCGAGGAATTAACATTTTCTGGCTTATTTGCGCAATAAAATTATTCGTTTATGTAATATTTTTATAAACCGGCGTAAATCACTGTGTATTGTTTGGTTAACTAACCTCAAAATTATTGTTTTTTTCTACAACGACGAACGAACGAGCTAGGTGGAATCTTTGAATTTCTCATAAATAGCGAAGGATTTACCTTGACTGTATATCACGGAATATCGGATAATCAAAACGTTATCTGCGATCTATTATTGACAATTCTGTGCCACGGGAGACTCCATTTTCGCCGAAAAACGGAGCCCTTGCGGGCGAAACAAATATCCGTGCGCATGCGCCTGCGCAATATCTAGTCATTGGCGGTCTTTTTAAAAATATACTCAAATATCGCAATTTCCGATAGAATTAAAAAATTTAAAAAAACAAAAATATTTTTATTTCAATGGATAATATTCAGTACACTTGAATTTAACATAATGTCAAACTAGCAACGTTTACGTCGTTCTTTTCGTTTGTCTTGACACATTCATAGACATGCACACCCACATTTATTCGAATTTTTTTTTTTAAAGGCAAAATTCGTGATAACAAATTTCAGAAAGCTGTTCTGAACGATAATTGGCAGCGGAATCGACGGACAGGTGTTGAAAATAATAATAATAATAATAATTTTCGTAAAAATGAAAGCAAACGCAATCGAATGTAACTTTTCAGGGCCCCTAGAATATAATAAAAAGGATCGACATTTAAAAAATTGAAAATTAGAAAATAAGGTGGAAAGTTTCTATTGGTCAGAATTGTTCTCGATCAATTCTGTATTTTTTATACAGTGTGCGGACCTTAACGGCCCATGCGCCTCCAGCGGTGAAACCCAGAACCCGCAACAGTTACACGGGGCCACGATTCCAATATCCGTCCAATAAGCGTTCGACCTTCGTAACTGTACTCTTCATGATTGCTTCGTCGTCGTGTACCTGAGTGGTATATACATTTTTATTTCCCATTCCGACCGTTCGCAAGGCCCAAAAAATCATGGTGGTTCACGAAAAAACTTCGGATATGGGTTCCGAGGATGTGGAGACCGAAGATATCGCAATTCCCAAGGAGGACAGGCTTTATTCGCTAGAAAGTATCCTTTTTTTCATCGTATAGATTAAAAAAAATATTGTAATCACAAAATCGTCGTTACCATACTCCATATGTCACTCTCGGTCAATGTTATTATTTCACATTTCCTTAACGAATCGTTTCAAAGTCTTGAAAATAATCAAGGAAGCCCAGCAACAGCACGGTCTACGCCACGGCGATTATCAGCGTTACAGAGGTTACTGTTCCAGACGATTGGGCAGATTGAGAAAAGTTCTCAAAGTTCCGCAGGGCGATCGTCGTCACTTCAAGAAACGCAACGTCACCACCGCCATGGTCGTGGACGACAAATTTCTACAAATTCCGTTGACCATGGCCGAACGCGCTTGGAGCTACGCCATGCAACTGCGCATCGAATCCAACACCGAACCCAGAAAGAAGTTTCATCTTATTTCGAGACTCAGAAAGGCGGCGACTTACGCTTTGCAACTGCAGGAATTGATCGAAGTGAGTTGAATCGCCGTTCGTGGGTTTGGCTTATTCGCTACAGTTTTCTTTTTGTTTTTTCTTGGTGCAGACAAAAATTTGTTTGAGTGCATGGCTGTGATTTTGGAGGCAAGAGCGAACGATTCCACATCAATCAAGAATTACGTGTAAATTGGCAAATATCCTGCAGTACTTCGCGCCTGAACATCTGAACGAAATCCAATGAAATTCGGTGGATCTGTGTAGAATTAATCAAGGACCAAACCTGTATCTCGTTTTAGTAGTTTAATTTAATTAAAAAAAATCTTCATCTAAAATTTTTTTGAGAAAAACATGAGACACAGGTTGGTCCTTCATCGATTCTACATAGATCCACCAAATTCCATCGAATTCCGTTCAGCCGTTCAGGCCCGAAGTACCGCAGGGTATCACCCAATTTACACCTAATTCTTCCTAAATCCACTCACCACCAGCGATGTATCACTTCACCTTAATCCCCAAAATTACCCCGAAATACCATCATCGATAAACAAATTTTCTCTTCTTCCCTTTCTCTCCGCAGAACGTCAATTGCGACGCCAGAACAAAATTGGAAGCCCAAGCTTACGTCGCTTGGATGCACGGTTCTCTGCAATTCGAGCTTCAACTCTGGAAAGACGCCATGGCGAACCTAAAAAAAGCTCAAGTCGTTTACGGCGAATTAGCCAGTGCTCTACCGGAATCCGAGCAAATAATTTACAAAGCTCGAGTCGAAGAGCTCGCTCCTAGTTTGAGATACTGCGCCTACAACGTCGGCGATACTTCGGCCATCGACGATCTCATGCAAATGCGCGGTCAACTCAGTGGCGAATTACTCGCAAGTTTGGATTCTCTCATAGCTCAAACCCGCGAGAAACAATCCAACACCGAGGAAACAACGTGGCGTGGCAAATCATGCGGCGTTGTTCCACCTCGTGCCGCAGGTTTGTTGATCGCCGATTCTCAATTGAATCAAACTTTGGCCAAAGCCACCACGACTCAAGCTAAAATCGATCTTCTCGAAGCTCATTTGATCGATTGCAAAGACGTTGTCGCGGTTGTGCGCGAATTTTTCAAAAGTGACATGAAAAATCGCGACGCCGACAAAACCGCGCCTGTTCAACATCTAATCGCGTATTTGCAATACATCAGATTGTCGAGAACTCTCGAGCGTAATCTCGGACTCGTTAAAATCGCCGAAGAATCCGACAAAGCCAAACCGCAAGACATCGTTCGTCTTTACGAGGCGGCATTGCACAATTTGGTGGAAATAACGCAGCTTCAGGACGACGAGGTTTGGTTGGAAGAACAAGACGCGAAAACGAAAGGTTACAGAGCTTTTCGTTGTTTCTACATGGCTCAATCACTCGCGAATTTGCATCGTTGGCGCGAAGCAATGGCTCTTTATCAACGTTCGCTTCGTCACACCAATGACGCTTTGAAAAATTCTTCGATTTTGCCCGAACAGCTGAAAGAAGATCTCGGTAAGTTGGAATCGTCGATCGAGGGTGCGCAATACGCGGCTCACGCTCACAGCGTTCTCGAGGAAGGACAGGACGATGATTCTGGAACCGTTAAACACACGAAGAGCAAGAAACCTTTGGTCGAACGTTTGCACGAGTATCGGGAAGATTCTTCGCTTCTTACGAAACAACCGAACGTTTATAATTTACCACCGCCGATGCGAAGTATTCCTTGCAAACCGCTTTTCTTCGATCTCGCTTTCAACATGGTCGAATTTCCGGATCTCACCGAGAAACTTGGTAATCAAGGAAAAACCGGTGGTCAGGCTGGAATCACCGGATTCGTCAAGGGTCTTTGGGGATGGGGCAATAAGTAATGAACGTTTTATTAATATTATGTACTCGATGAATTTACACTTTGTACGATCTAATCATACGAAATACAATCAATTGCGAAAGTTGGCGATGGATTTTTGGAAGGGGGGGTTTTTTTTTTTCATTATTTTGTTATTGGATTGTGTGATGCAGTGGAGCGTTTCTGGAATTCGTGGGGCGAGTTCAGGAGCGTATGTGCGTAGGATTGTGTTTCGACTTAGTCGATGACGTGGTATGTAATGGTTATCCGCTTCATCGATCTAATATAACCCAGGCGCGAAATCTGACAGTGTTGTAGGGGGGAAAACATGAAGAGGAATGTCAACAAATGAAGATAAGTGTAAATCAGAGATTCGGGAAAAAAAATAGAGGAGTTTAACCCGTCCGAGTCAGGCCAGCCCTGCCAGTTATCGCAGCCCTGCTCGCCCTGTCATTTTCGTCAACCGGTTGAAAAAGACAGTTGAGTCAACGTAAAAGTTCAACGGTTTTCGAATTGGACAGCTTCTCAACTGTTCATCTACGAAAGTCAACCACTTTAGTCTGCAGGGAGGACGTTTTAACGACCGTTTTGAGTATCCGGAGAGCCATGGAAAGCCCGGATAATCGAGGTTTGAGTATATTTTTGAAGAGGATTCATCCCGGACCTCTCTTTATTTTTTTGACCTACTGTTCTGGGGAATGGTTCCAGTCTGCTCCGCTACAGTTTGACTTGGTACAGTTTGACCCGGCGCAGTTTCAGATCCGGTTAGACTCCAGTTTGAGTCCGGATTTGACTCGGTGCAGTTGGACCCGGCGCTTTTTCTCTGTCAAACTCGCAGAGTCAAACTGTGGCGAGGCAGACTGTAACGGAGCAGTTTGGAACCATCCCCCAGAACAGTAGGTCAAAAAAATAAAGAGATCCTGAGTGAATTATGAATCCCTCTTCAAAAACACACTCAAATCTCGATTATCCGGTCGCGACGGGGCTGGCCGGATAATCGTGATGGTCGTAAAAACTTCCCCGTCCTATTCCAGCATTTGCCCACGCCCTCGGGGAAACCAAGATTCAAAAACCCGAGGTAAAACAGGATTTCGATTGCAGTAAAACCTCTCAATAGTCGACCTTGTAATAGTTGAAAATCTACCCACCCTCCCCCCTCCCCCACTTCGGGGGAATATCGCGTGATCGGATTCAGATGTGGATTCATTTAATCGGTTTGATTCACGATCGGTATAACCTATTATTATTTTTCTGTACGTAAATTCACAATCGAAACAGAACATCCAGAACCTGTCAAATTTTGCCTTTTGACAGTCAATGGTTCCATGTCGGTAAGATCTGAAACGAATACATTGAACTGTTTCGCTATTGGCTAATCGATTCACTTCGCAATAGCGGAATCCCGCCCATTCATACTTTCGACTTTTCATTATTGAGAGGTTTTACTGTATTACTATATGTAATAATCAGGGTTGGGTAAGTAGAATACTCGTCATAAATTACATGGTTCTCGACATGTAAAATACTAGGTATTTTACGTCCCCAGTTTTCTACATTATGTAGTTTACGTCGAGCGACGTAAACGCGTCTTCAGGACGTTACTGCAAGTACATGCAACTACATCTCATACACATAGATTGTTTGTTCGTTTGGATTTAGTAATCAAAGGGAAAGTCGATTATTAGCCGATCAATTTGCATTATTCGAATAACATGAATCACGGTGTCAGGCCTCTCCCCGAATATTGTCAAGAAGGCAGCTATGAAAGTCGAACAGAGAATGGGAGACCTGTCGCGTTTTGCAGAGTACAATATGTTTGAAATGCCGGAATTCTACGACAAAAAATGAAATATTACACTCAATAAAAAACGAGCCAGAGCTGTATCAATTTTATCGTTGGTTGGGACATGTAAATTCTGTTTGGGTGTTGCTCCGGACCTAGCTCCATTCTGAAATTTAATGATTCGCATTTAAGAAAAATTCACATTTATCCGGAATCAAGTAATGAGAAACAAAGTTCATATAATTTTTGATTACTTACACGACTCTTAGTCTTGTCACTCATAATTTCATCCACAATCTTTTCTCACCGACATCAATAAAAGGGATGGGTTCCAGTCTGCCTCGTCACAGTTTGACTCGGCACAATTTGACTCTACGAGTTCGACAGATGATAGTCACTCTTTCTCTGTCAAACTCAGAGAGAGTGTCAAGTCCCAAAGAGAGAGAGAGAGAGAGAGAGAGAGTGACTCTAATCTGTCAAATTCGCGGAGTCAAACTGTGGCGAGGCAGACTGATACCAACCATGAAACGATGTGCTTTAAATGGTGTTAGATGCTTTATGACGTATTCGACGTTTTCTACATTTTTGACGTATAACCAGGTATTTTACGTGACATGTCAAAAAACCTAGATATCATCATTTTGCCCAACCCTGCTGATAATTGAAAACGAACATGAATTTTGAAGTCATTTATTCCACTAGTTCGTGACACGATCGAAGAATTCGAATGTCGCGCGGTAGACGGCGGAAACGTGGTGCGCTTGTCACAACATTGCGACGGTGGCGCCGTCAGGTTTCGGTCTGACGAATCCCGACCGAACTAAAATCGCGTCGTCGTGTCGTCGTCGTCGTCTGACGGGTCGAAAGCCGCGCGGCAACCGATTCCTCGAGCGTTCCTCGATGATGTTCTCCGTCGTTCGGTCAGTCTACAACCGTCTTTCGTACAGTTAACAAGTAAACTCGCGAAACCGACAAACGGTTACTCGATTATTCGCAGTTGTTCCTCGTCAAACAAAAAAAAACAAGAAAATAAACAGCAGCTTAAAAAAAATAATATTAATTATTTTTTCGAATCTTGCGAGATTATCAAAGTATCGGCGAAATTTGTGACTATTGTCATCGACAATACAATAATAACGATAAAAAATTATAAACAAATAAATAAATAAATAAGAAAAATAATGGCTTGCAACAGAGCAACAAAGTCAGGATTTGCGGCTGAGGCGCAGCGAAAGGTGAGAAAATTCCTAACTTACCGATCTTTTGTTCTATTTTTTTGAAAATATGTTTTGCGCTCTCAGTTTTTTTTTTTTTTTTTTTCAAAGATATTTTTGTTTCGGATCTCCATTGTTTGACGATGATCGTTCGAGGTTTAGGAGACATATTGACGCGCAATGGATAATGAATTATGATAAAATTAGAATGGTTATCGCTCAAACGATTTGTCGGGAACAAACGGAGCGAAGCAAGGAAATTCCGGAGATGTTTGAATTATCGGCTATCGTACTGATCTGAAGTATCTCAATATTCTACTTTACTCTGTGCTGAACTTGATTTCGGACATTTTTCAATATATTCGCGCTGGGAATTTTATGGAACCGTCCGAGAGTTCCTGTTCCTACTAAAAATTATTTTTAGTAACCACCGAAAAAAAATCTATAATAATTTGAAATAAATAAGTACGTGATATCCATCGGATTTTTCTTATATCCACAATTCGAAGAGGAATTTCGGTGATTCATTATGAATTTTTTTCGTGTGGTTACGACCTTGCGTTTGGAATAATTTAGATAACGTTTCAAAGGAATCGCTTATAGCGTCGAGAACATAGAATTCAACCCCTGACCTACTCCACCCTTTGAATCTCGACCTGCTTTTCCGGCTCGAGTTTGACCCAGTGAGCCCGGCCAAAGCCATCCCTCCCGCTTGTTCCATCCTTCGTACATTCGTCGCACCCTTCTCGAGCATCGACGATTCATCGCGAATCAATTGTCAAACTGTTTACACACGATCGAATTTATTTACGGACGACGAATTCCCCATGAGCTCGCTTTGTTCCGGCGAGATTGACCATTAACCGGTCCTACTATTATTTTATTATCATTATTTTTGTTTGTTTTACGTGTGCATGATCGTTTTCCCATTGGCAAGAAAAAGATTTTCATGAACACTGGGATATTTCTTAACCTTTGTTGTGCACTCGGGGTACGACATGGTCCAGCATATTTTTAAACGCGATTTTCTCGTAAGATTTTGTCTTGAAAATGATTTTTTTCTCAACATATTTTGAAGCGCGATTTTCTCGTAAAATTTTCTCTTGGAATTTTTTTTCCCCCAGCACATTTTCAAGAGCTATCCTCTCGTAAAAATTTCTCTTGAAAATTACTTTTCTTTCCCAGCACACTTTTGAGCGCGACTTCGTCGTAAAAGTTTCTTTTAAAAATGATTTTTCTTTCCTAGGACATTTTCGAGCGTGATTGTCGCGCGACATTTTTACTTGAAAATTATTTTTTTTCGAGTCGATGATATTCGAAAAAGTTAATGACACCTGTTGGACCTTATTCGAGAAGCTTCAAAGACGACCTAGTATTTTTTTAAAGTTAAAATAACGAAAAGTGTGTCCGTAACATACGTTTAAACTTGTTGGGATGTGCCATACTCCATGTGCACAATACGAGGTTTTTTTAAACGAATCAAAAACAAAAATGCTCACATCCCGTAAAATTACAAAATAAATTAACATACATTTCTCGTGTCCACGAAAGTTTGTCATACTTCGGAAGAAAACGAAAGAAAAAAATTTGTTTTACCGTTTTTCTTACCGACTTATCATGTTTTTCATTCCGACCTCAAATATTATTTCGCCACACGCGTGCGAAATAATTGACGCTAATTAATCAACGTGACGAATTCTTCGAATGTTTCACGTCGCTGTGTTGCGTCACTCGGACCAAATTTCACACAACGACAGAAGAGTACGATGTTTACGGAACGTTTGTTGAACGTTTTCGTTGCACCGTCGATTGTACATCGATCAATGACGGTTGCACAATCGCGCTTTTAATGGTGAAATTTAAAACAAGGAGTGAGTTTGAACCACCGAACGGAATAATGCAGGTCACGTTGAGAGGCAACAGCTGCTAACCGGCCGGCAAATACGCTCGTGCAACAATTTTTTTTTTTTCTTCCTTTTCTTCGTTTTTACTTTTTTTCCCCTTTTTTCTTTGGTATCCCCGAGGATTCGCGAGTTTGCGGAGAATCTTAAAAGGTCGGCCCGCACGAGCGAGGAGCCCACAGCCTTGTCGGAAAAGAATGAGGAAGGGGGGGGGGGGGGGGGGGGGAATCCTCGGTTTCGCGAAATTCGCTGACGTAGCTGAGCAAATATTTCAACGCTTTGCGTACAGCGAGGATCAAAAGTTCTCAACAAAATAAATGAGTATAGTCAAAAATGAAATATTTTTCATTTCAATTGGGATTTGATTATTACGTGTTATATATTTCTGACAGATAGATCGTTCAGAAACGCACGTAGTTAAAATGTTGGGAAATCATTATTAGAGTGTGATTTTTAAAAAAATATTTTTCGTTGATTGAATTTTCGAGGGACTTATTTACATTCTCGTGTAATTGAGATGTTTAATTGACAGCCACATTAAAGTCTATCGTTGTAAAGTTGATGAAGCAAAAAGAAACGTTTAGGCTCGTCTGAAATGAGCCTAATGATTAGTCTGTCGATAAAAAATAATAATAAAAAACAAAAAAAAACGTCGAATAAGACAACCATTTGTTTTTGGGTCTTTTTTCAAAATTGTTTAACGACTTCTTCGTTCTCGTTAGTCGTAGATGTTATCGGGATTTTATCGTGATTCGAATAAAGCATTAATCAACCATCGTCATTATTCTTTTAATCAATGCAACGAAAGATTCTTAGAACGGCCGAAATTGGCTTCTTTTTATAACGATGTGTAAGAACGAGAATGACAATGGTCCGTCGACGTACTTTCTTCTTTTGATTTGGAACAAATCGATGTGGCAAACTATAGGATTCATTGATTTTGCGGTCACGGTTCAGATATCCGACAGCTGTTGTTGCTCCGAGGTTGAGATGTTTTAATGGTTTCAATGGAATCTGTTATTGATTTAGCAGGATTAACCGAAGTCCACGACTACCACTGTCGTCTGTCGTTTCTGCCAAGGCAATGGCTGTTTACTTTAAACGCAAGTATACACGCGCGTACACATATATACATTAAGGGGGTTCTTATTCGGATTTGGGTGGATAAATTTCGGAATTTTGATTGCGCCGGGGTGTCAAATGATTTTAAAAACAAAATATGTTAAGCCTAATTACACGTTTTTAGTCCAATTCTTATTCGGTAATTATATTGTCGGGGCAACTATGTACTTATTCCTGTGAAAATCTAATACGATACGGAATCAACGGGTATGAAACCTACTTTAACGAAAAAATATATACATTTAGGGGTAATCTCATGCCACGTTTACACCGTTATTCTGACGATTATTATCCAATTTATTCAAGAGAGAAATTTATTCAAGAGAGAAATTTATTCAACAGAGAAATTGACACAAATAGGTTTGTGAACCAGGAAAAGTACTTGCAAATGCGTGTAAATCCTTAGCCGAACAAATCACAAAAGCGCGGGAAAAAATAAGATTTAAAAAAACGCGAAAATTCATTACACAACGTAATATTTTCAATGGGTAATTGCTCCTCGTATAAGCACATAGTAAGAGTTGGACTACGAGAATCAAATCAGGCTCAAAACTTCTGTTTTGTTTTCTTAATATCAGTTACGACGTGGTAAAAATTCGAAAAGGACCGAAATAAGAACCACTCTAATATACATAGATATATATATATATATATATATATATTAGGGTGGCTCTAAAAAAATGCCCTTGAAATGGCACGCAGACCTTTAGAATCCGATTGCAACTTCCGTCGATAATTTTGTTTTTCCGTAAGAAATTATCGTCGGAAGTTGCGATCGGATTCCAAAAATCTGCATGCCATTTCAAGCGGTTTTTGAAGAGCTTTCAAATGGAACTTACGGGATCGACGTAACTACAAAATTCGCGGAGCTATGATTATTTTAATGGAAACTTCATGTTCGTTCCATGTTAATCAAATGGGAAAACTTAAAAAATCGTGGGCGACCCCTAAAAATGGTCCGATCGGTTTCATCTTTGGGCAGAATTCTACGAATGCAAGATACTTTGTAGAGATGGCTCAACATTTGAAATCAAAATTTTTTTTTCATTGAGCCACCCTAATATACATAGATGTACATAGATGTCATATCTATGACAGCGTTGCCACAGCTACTTTCACGAAAGAATCGGAAGTCAACGAGCGCGTGAGTTACGTTGTAAAGCCTTAGGTAGAATGCATTCTATGCATTTCTACCCGGGTAAGGAGCGTAGGTGAACCGAACAACGCGATACGCGTTTAGAGTTTCGATGGGATACGACGTTATCCAGCCTAGTTTGCACATTATATCGCTCTCGCAATATGCATACCCACGCCGTACTTAATCTACGTTCGAAGAAGAATCCCTCTTTCTCGTTTGTATCCATTGCCATCGCAATACTCTTTTCATATCGATTTACAAAAATAATAAAACGATCCACTGCATTGTAACTGCGAACTGTTTGTCTTCATTATTACGATCTCTCATTCTCAGATACGAAAAACAATGTTACGCGCTGTATCGGGGATTTTTTTCTTCATAAAACCTGTTACGGGAAAATAATTGCTCGGTTAATCGAAAAACCCAACTTACGGACGATTTTGAACGACTTTTTTATATCGACGAATGTATTTTGTTGCATTAAATTGAAATAAATTGGAAAATTGATTATCTTCAATCGTCGATGACACGGGAGAGAAGGAAGAAAGGCATTTAGAATTGAGGATTTTTTTTTTTCGGGAGATCTGGTACAGGGAAGAATTGTTTAGTCAATTTTCGACCTAACTTATGGACGAATATTTAGCTGTATCGAATAAAAATAAATTAGGAAATCTTTTTCCGTGTTCTATTTTTTCTATCATTACTTCTACTAATTTCTACTATTTCCTATTAATCACATTAAACCGTTGATGGCACGAAACAAATGAAATAAAAGCATTTTGATCAACATTTTTTTTTTCTATAAAATCTAGTACCGAGAAAAATTAGTCGGTCAATTTCCAATGCGCTGGACAAATATTGTATTGAATCAAATCAAGCAAATTTTCGTCAATCAGGGACGCTTTTTTCCTTCACAAAATATATCACAAAAAAAAATTAAACCCTGAACCATAAACCCCAGTCATGAACAAATATTTCATCGAATAAAATGAAAATAAATAACAAAATCTAATATATCAAATCATCGATGGCATGAAAAATAAAAAAGTCATCTGAGAGTATCCAGAAGTTCTTGTCTCGGCTGTAGCTAAATTCGATTACTCAGTTCCAAAACCGCGAGATAGCAATCCTCCGTGCATTCCCAAGGGCCCCTGATTATTTTTCTTCGTTTGATGCACGCAACTCGCAACGAATATCCCGAGCAAAGTGATTGCGGCCGCGCATCCACCCACAGCCATATACATGAAGAAAAAAAAAGCTGTACACACAAATGCGTGTACATCTTCCGCTCTGTCGTGAAGAAGAACGAGCGGGGAATTGTGCGGAGGAGGAAGCGGTTAAGCTGCCGAGGAGGGAAACGAGCGGTCGCGAGTTACACAAACCGAGCAATATGTAAACCAATGAAGTCGTTGCCGGGATTTCCCGTGCGACCATTGGCGCGCATGAGAACCGCAAAATCGTTCTTATCGCGGCCAACTGGAATTTCGCTTCCAACTGGAATTTCGCTCCCAACTCAGCAATCGTTTCTGCAAAGTTATAAAACGTTTTGCGTCGACGAAATGTTTTTTTTTTTTTTTTTACACGTATTTCTGCGGAGCAACGGCTTTGAAGGGGCGAAGAGGGCGAAGAAATGCGACGGTAATGAGTTAGCGACGCGTCCGCGAGGGGGACGAAGAGCGTGAGAGAGAGCGAGAGCCTCGAGAGGCGGCGGAAACGCCGAGGAAGGGGACGTCGAAGAATCGAAGAAGAAGGCCGCGTTTGTTCACGTTCTAAAAATAGCGTCATCCTTCGTTTCACGAGGAAATCCATCTCGGTTCCTCGGATATTATTATTATTTTTTTTATTTTTTTTTTTTAATGGCGCGTGATAACTTTGCCACGGAAGAGACCGGCGAGACCGGAAGCCGACACTCCGGCTTCTTCGTCGAACCCTCGTTCGAATTCGAAATTGTTATTTCTTTCTTATCTCCTGTGTATGACCCTTCGACGTCACACTAACGAATAATGTCACGGTCGTCACACTGGGTGGATTCCACCCAATTGGTTTTCGTAAAACGATTGTGAGCAAACTATTCGTCCGAAGTGGTTGAAAAAATTACAGAACACGCTTCGAACTTTGTAGATGATGTACGAAAAGTTTATCTGTGAGGAATAAAATGGCGACGTGATAAAAAAAATTCATAAATAGATTAAAACAGAAAGAAAAATCGCGTGTTCGTCGTTTGATCGGCGGGTGGATTCTACTCAGTGTGATGGTGAAGGGTTAAAAATCGGCGTTCAAGGGAAGATCGCGAAATTTTAAGTAATGCTCGATGTTGTTATATTTTCTTTTCGTCATGAAAGATTCGCCTCGAAGCTAAGGCCACGATTTCGATGGTACGTGGGGCACTGATGGATTGCCGGCACGATGGGAAATTGTGCGGAATTTCGGAGCACGCGCCGCCATGGGTGTAATAAACCGCAGATGGCGAATCAAAGCCGGGAAAAAAGAAGAGAGAAAGAAGAAAAAAGTGCTGAAGAAGCTTATGGGCGGTGTCGCAGAGCGGGTGAGAGCGATGGTGGAGAGCTCTAAATTCTACCGAATACGGGGGAACCTTGGCGCGCGTCCCTGGGGCCCCACTTCGATCGCCCCACGGGCCTGTATAGGCACATATATATATATATAGACATATTCATGGACACGTATACATATATACGTATATTATGGGGCATAATTCGCCGTTTCACCGGACTGAAACCCTTCTATCCCCCGATGTGGTGGATGATTTTATTTAGTATCTTTTGGATCCTACGACCTCACTAATTTTTTTAAAGATTTTTTAGACCCCCCCCCCCCCCCAACATTTTTTTTTATCAAGAGGTAACTGCTATTTGCCCCCTTTTTATTTCCATGACTCTTTCTGTATTGAATTTGAAGAACTTTTTTCATAAAATTGGCGTGGGCAGCGTATTATTTTTTCTAATATTTTCCCAATATATTTTTTTTTAATTTAGCAAAAATTCGAGTTTTCCCGAAATTTGAATATATGATAATAGTTTCCTATCTAAAAAAAAAAGAAAAATGCAATCTATCTTGCGAAAAAATCGATTTTCGATTATTTCGATAGAAAATGGATTTTTTGAGTATGAACCGATTTGATTACGAAAAAAATAATTAAAAAATCTTTTTTTTTACCGGAAACAATGAAAATATCAATTTTTGGCGAGATAGATATAATTTATTTTGTTTTTATTTTTAAAATATATTAGGAATCCGCTGCCCACTCCAATTTTATGAAAAAAGTTCTTCAATTTCAATAGAATACCCGGGAAAAAAATGTCATCCAAATAAAAAGGGGGCAAATAGCAGTTACCTCTTGATAAAAAAAAATGACGGGGGACGGGAAGGAGGGCTCTAAAAAATCTTTAAAAAAATGAGTAAGGTCGTAGGATCCAAAAGATACTACAAAAAAAAATCATCGACCACATCGGCGGATAGAAGGGTTTCAGTCAGGTGAAACGGCAAATTTTGCCCCATATATACGTATGGCACGGCAACGTTGTGACTCACGGCGCCCGGCGCATAACTTCTTCCTTATGTCACGTCACCGTATATTCGGTTCTGCGAGCGATCGTCGATTCCCAAAAGTCCAGATGGAATATTATTTACGACCGTGGTCGCTGTTTGAAGCTAGAAAATGGAGAAAAAAAAATCGTTTGGACGGAGTTTCTCTGTTCGTAATCCTCGTAATGATGGCTGTTTTGCGATGGAATGACGGTCAGGGCCGTACATACGCGTGAGGAAGCTCGTCCGCTTTTTTTTCGATGATAAAATCGTGCCCTTTGTGTCTGGAGTATCGAGGGTTCAGTTTGCAGCCGCGCGCGGCGCTGCGCTGCAAGGATTTTAACACGATTTTTTCCTATTTTCGAGCCGTATGCGATTCTTCGTTCATTTTTATTGTTGTATTTGGTATATTTTTATGGGACTTTGGGCGAACGCTGTATTGGATATTTTTTTACCCTTCTTCTACTTCGTGAATTCGCTGGTTTCAATAAACGTGCGATCTTCGTGTTCTGTAATTATTATTTTTTGCGTTACTTCTCAATTGGTTCGTACGTGTTAAGAATTATTTCCGTTGCTTCGAGAATCTCTGAGTCGCAGCGCCCCGAGCGGGAACAGCGACAACTACGTAAAATCCAGACACCGAGGGAACCACTCGAGCCGATAGAGTTTATAGAGCCATTTGCGATCGAGAAGGTTTACGACTTTGGCGGCTAATCGTAGACAGCCGGTTTTTTATACCAAGTATATGGTTTTGTTTTCGCAAGCTCAAGCTAACTAAAATATATCACAGGTCCGCCTACGTCCGAAAAAAATCTGTGAAAGTTCGTAAATTTTAAATATCAAAATTTTAATCAACCCGATTTTATTTCTCTCCACCAAGTTTTTCTACACTTGGAAAAAATATATATACACGAATAATATTTCCCTGAATATAAAAATGAGTATAAAAATATTGAACACAATGTTTTCATCGATTCAACGATCAAATCCATTCAAATTTCCGACGAGACTGTACCGATACTTCTTAAAATCTAGTAACCTCGACCTCGTTAGCTTCGCACCACGAACGGGCATCCGATATTTTCTCATTCGTCGCTGAAGAAGAAGAAAAAACGAATGAAAAACAAACATCAATCGTGCTTCGGAAAGTAAACGAATCGAAGAGAAAAAAAAAATTCAATCAAATTCCAATAATCCAAAGTACAATGGAAATAATCTCGCGACCAGCTGTGGAGATACGGAAACGTTACGAAAAATTTCCGCTAGCGTCTCCGCAGCGCGACGATCGTTTCACTTGTCGTCCATCAACGGCAACAACATGGCGAAGTACTAGAAACCTTTTTTTTTTTTTAATTTTCTTTCTTCGTCTTTTTACACATTTTTATCGCGTACCGCATAATACATGTGGCCGTACAGAGATATTATAATGCAAGCCGTTGACGGAGATAAGCCTCGGCGAGTCGAGAGCCCGTTTTCTTCTTTTTTTTTTTTTTTTACTTTCATCGAATAGAAGAGTCACGACGATCACGTGCAAGAAGAGGGCCGACTCGTGGCCGGGCCACAAGGAGCGCCCGTTGCGACGCTGCGGTTATCTCTCGCAGGACTCTCTTTCGCGCTGGGCTCGGGTCTCAACGCCGTATAAGGACAAACGAGAAACTTGCGGCGAACAACCTTCGCGGGAAGAAATAAGTTATAATCGTATCGGGTACGAGATTCACGAGAATTTCAAGCTCAATAACGCGGAGCGTGTACACATTTTTGTTTGTATCTGCGGCAAGATGGGGGAAACGAATGAGTCAATTTTTTTTTAGAGAATGAGATTAATTCAGATTTTTGTAGTTTGGACGATAGGCGAAGTTTTGAGACACGGGGATGTCGAAAACAAGGAGAGATAATCGTGATAAACCTGATTAATTAAGTCCAGTTTTGAGGCAAAACCGAATAAGTCCACAGTTTAACTGTTTAAAAAGACGACAGGATCGTATTATATTTTTTATGACACGCTGTGCGTAAAAGTGCATTTACGCACCTTGTGACATAAAAATTCGTACGATACTCGTACGAAAAACGTTTTCTGGACTCGTGTGATTGCAACACTCGCCTTCGGCTCGTTCTTCAAACTCACTCTCGTCAGAAAAAAAATTTTCGTACTAGTGTCATAATGTACTATTTTGCGAAGTTTTCTGGAATTATTTTATTGGTAAGATCGAATTTCGTTATTTGACAGAGGATGTTGATTATTCGTGATCTCGCGTCGGTCGATTACGCGCAAAACCGAATAAGTATACTCCTTTTGTGGTGAAATTGATCGTTGTAGAAAAAATGAAGATTATCATCATCGATGAGATAAGATAGGACGTTCTAAAACATCTTATGAGTCAACCACTACGAGATAATGAATTTACGAATTAAAATTGAAGTTATTCATATGAAATATTGTGTCTAATCTTACGAGCGAGAGGGGGGAAGTCGACCAGCCCCCTTGGAGGGGGGGGTGTCATTGTCTTTTTAAACGCAAACTATCGGCTCGAGTGTTTTCTATTTTCAAACAATCTCGGAAAACATGACCAAATGAGTGTATATCTGTGGTTTGGAGGCAAAACGAGATAAGTCCACATGTTTGAGGAAAAACCGAATAAGGCCAACGGGGTTATTACTCTTTTTTCCCAAACTCAATTCTTCCGTGTTTTATCAGTAAGGTGTAATAATTTAAAACCAGAAACAAAATTCAAACGGTATCGGAAATATTCAAAACGAAATTTAAAAAATAACAAAAATATTCAAACAAAAATTCGAAAAACATCGAAAATATTCAGAAGGAAATTCGAAAAAAAATCGTAAACATTCAAAACAAAATTCAAAAAATATCGGAAAATTCGGTAACAAACACGAACATGTAAATCATTAAATGTAAATCATTAAAACGGAAAACTTTAATTGCTCGGTGGCGCGGGTTAATAATGAAGCAGAGGTCTGGAATTTGGTCCAGATTTTTTAAAACATCCATTGAATCGTTCCAAATGGATGGTAGCACAAAAAATAAACAATTACCACATCAAGGGACACTCAAATATATACGTTCCTCCACGTCGTACGACGTACGAGTACGCGAGATAGGGCGCGATGAGAGAGCAGAGAGAAAAAGAAAAAAAGAAAAAGATGAAGATAAAGAGAGAGAGAGAGAGTGAGAGAGAGGCCTTTATTGTGCAACCGGCAGTGACCTCACGCTAAGTGGGTCAACCATTTCGTATCGATGCTGTTGCTCCTCGTGCGTACGTTGATGGTCAATCGCGTTCCGATTTTCCTCTCACGACGTTTCGACTTTTATGGACAAAAAATTCCCTGAAAAACACGAGTCACACGTACGAAACTATTTGCGATCGTTGCATATACATATATAGATGTAAAAAATATATTTTTCTCACGCGTTTTCGAACGTCCATTAGCGGACACTTCGGGCACGAAGCTTGTCGTAGGGTCTTCGGAGGTTTTTCCCAAGGACGTTCTACTTCCTCGATAAGTCGAAACGTTTCTTCATCGCTTTGTCATCGATCTCGATAGCCAATCTCTAATGGATCCGAACGACAACCTTATACAGACGCAATTAGGAGCTACGATGTTTTTTTTTTCTTTTTATTTTTATCTTTTTTTTTTTCGATCGTCAGCTGCATCGAGGTTCAACTTGAATTGCGGTGAAACGAATGAATTAAGAAATATTGTTTCGAACTCGAAGAGATATCGGGCGAACGTTATTTCGATCGTCTCTGTCGCTTCGGATATTGGTTTATTTATTGTTTTTTTTTTTTTTCGGTGACTTTTAATTGACGCGCGTTATAAATTTATGAGATGACGAACGATCGTCATTGTCCTTGACCGAGAGACGTGGAATCGTAGAGGCGTGCTTGCTTCTGGCCGGGAGCGAGTGAATCTGGGGCACCGATGTGTCCCCGGATCGATCAATTCATATTAATATTGATATTGCAATATGTGGACTAAAAAAAAATGTTTAATCGTCATGTTCTTTTTTTTTCAATTCGATTCTTTTGAATATAACGATAGATTGTTAATGGGCTTTTGCTCATCTTATCGCGTATTGCCATCCCGATAATGTTATTAATTTCTGATATTCGAACATTCTGTCAGAAAATTCGGCGTAACAAATAGTTTTTTTTCAATTTCCAATTAATCGGAATAAAATATATAGCAATGATATCATATTGTACTACGAGTTGAGCTACGTCTAATAATCATCTACGCGTCTTCGCTTCAAAATATACTAGAAAATAGAATTGAAATGATTAATAGTAATAAAAATAATAATAATAATAATAATTACAGAAATATAGAATAATTTAATAGAATTATTAGAAATAGAATTTAAAAGATTAATAATAATAATAATAATAATAATAATAATAATAATTATTATTATTATTATTATTATTATTATTATTATAATTAATAATAATGAAAATAATAAATATAATAATATATATTAATAATTAATAATTATTAATATCAATAATAATAAATAATAATAATAATAATAATAATTATTATTATTATTATTATTATATAAAATTAATAATAATAATAATAATGATTATTATTATTATTATTGTTAATCTTATAATAATAATAATGATAATAATAATAGTAATTATTATTATTATTATTAACATTGTTATTATTATTAATCTTTCAAATTTTATTTCTCAGTAATAATAATAATATTAATTATAATAATAACTATTATCATTATTAATTCATTTATTCATCCAGCGAAATAACATAATACTGAAACTGAATTTCATAGTCCCACCCATCGAAACGGTTTATTTTCGAGCTTCATGGATCATTCGTTGCCGTCGAAAGATTCAATATCGTTCAATCGAAGCCTCAACGGAGATTTTTTCTTTGTTCGCTCCGCTGTAAATCAATTTTCGTCAGGCAGTCGGTCCTTCGGAGATATTTGTGACTGTGCCGTTGGCTCGGAACCTCGGAGTACCCCGGTTACAACGATTATAACGATTATTATAACGAGCAACGTACCCGTGGTCTCGGATTTCGGTGCCGGGGCAAAAAAGGTAACCGAGAACCAAAAGACGGCTGCGTCCCGACCCGCGGGGATAAGGACAACGGCCCCGTTCTCGTGGATGTATATATATATATATCTATATATATATATATGTACGCGCGAAGGGCCCCGCGAGAAAACGAGTTAGGGTGTACACTGCTCCGTTCAAGGTATGCCGCTCTTCTGGCCCGACAACATTTTCGACACACAATGGACGCCTCTCAGTCTCGGTGCATCGTTTCTCAGAGAAATGTTATTCTTCATCCATTTTTTTCTCTTCGAATCAATTTCAAAATGTTCCACGATCTTCTCGACTCAATGTAGAATCGGCATTCGCTTAAAAAAAAACCCTAGAAAATAATAACAACAATACAAAATAACCTGAATAATTGTGAAAAAATGCGGTTAGGAGTCTTTTTTTGGTGGATTAAATCATCCGGAAATCAGTAGTCAAGTAGCGTGTTGGGCACGTAGATGATAGGATTCCGTAATCATTCTGTAGTAGCCAGTTTTTTAGAGTTTAAGAGTTATTTTTATATTCTTCGTAAACTATTTCTGCTAGAGTGTTCCTTATAATTTTGATTGAATGTACTAATTAAAAGCTACATTTTTTTTAATTTTTTTTATTTTTTGAATTGATAGTTTAGAAATTAGAGGGGTGGGGAACACTCAGATGACGACCTTGAAAGCAAATATCTCGTAACTGAAGGGTTGAAACGAAAAGGTCTCGGAACATTTCAATTTGCATTTGAGGAGACCTATTAAAAGACACCTCACCCGATGGGGTAAGGAAGCAAATTTCGATTTCACTTTTCAATCTGTGGAAGTAGGATCAAAACTTTTTTTTATTTCATGTTATTATATTCGTTTTTGTACCGTGAATTCCGTAATCAGAAATATGGGTATTTCTGATTTTTTTCATAATTTTCCGAAATTTCTGGTTACCGTAAATTTGTGAGTTCCATCACGAAATTTATACTGCAGCTTCAGAATAATCATGGGAAGATTACAAAAAATTTGGACCAAAACAAAAATAGCTCTTTTCGAGATATAAAGTTTTTTGTGTATTTTATGCCTCAAATCATAAGAAAAAATTCTCAATACTGAGGTCTCATAATTTTATCGGTAAGAACGAAAAAATTCCTTTCCAAAACACTCGTGACAACATCAATTTAATTCAGAAATAAAGACTAACCACGCCTCGAAACCTTTGAAAGTAGTAAAAATACCAATTACAGAACTATGGTGAGAAGTAAACCTAGAGGCCCAAGATTTGGAGTCAACCACTATTTCGAGTCATACTTCAACTCCTTTCAATTTCGAAGGAATAAAAAAACATCGGCTGAAAAGGGGTTTCTGTTCGTATGGAATACCCCATACATAAATGACACAAGAAAAAAAACAAAAACACGTGAGACACCATATAAGACACGTATTGCATTATAAACTTGCGATTGCCCATTGTGAGACGTTAGATTACGAAGAATCATAGCGCTTCCTGCATTCCGCGCTCGTCCACCGTGTATGCATATGTAATATATGTAACGCAATCGAGAGAAAGCGAACCTCTCCGTACCCCCCCCCCAGACCATGGGAATCTCGAATCTCGAAAAGCAAAATTTTCCCGCCTTCGTTTATTCATTCAACCGTAACGTAACGCCAATCCCGCCGTATCTAAATAATTCATTGTTCCATCAAACCCCAATTTTCCGGATCGCTTCCTGGAAAAACTCTCGTTGTTCCTCTTCACGATTATATTTCCATTCAGTTCGTTCGCCAAGTCTGCGTCACGTAATGAGAAGCAGCGACAGCCCGGAGAAATAAGGTTCGTTTTAACGAGTTTGCGGAAACTTTCGCTGGATTAATTATTTCACGCTCGATTAATCAAATTATCTCAAGCTCGACGATTATTTTCCACCGGGTTTGTTGTTGCAATGACGTTGAGATTGTCTTTGGCTGCTGAAACCTTTGCGAGTACACTCGAACTTTGATTATGAGGTTCTCGAGGTCGGTCGCGCTTCGATGAGGAGCGTTCCCTTAATTCGCGGGGCGAATTAAGGAGCGTATACGCGTAGGATTGTGTCTACCTTAATCGATAACGTTGTATGTAATGGGTTATCCGTTTCATCGACCTAATGTAACCCAGGCGCGAAATGTGTCAGTGTTGTCGAGGAAAATCATTGTATTTCAAAGGGGAAAAATGACCCCTGCTGGTAATGTCCAGGTTTCAAAGATGGCGGGCTGCCAATTTATGGAACTTTTTTAAAAATTATTTGAAGCCAATCTGGGGAGGGGTTTTGAATTCGTCCGAGCCCCATATAAGGACCACTCTACTGTGTATAGACTATATATACATTTTTACTGATACTTTCTCTTTTTTTATTATTATTATTATTTTTTTTACGATACATAAGGTTAGGCATACATAGTTTATGTATCGACTATATATCATTTTTTTACTTGGGACTTCGACCCTGATGCGCCCCGTTAAAATCGTCGGAAATTTTATTATGGCCGGTCACCCTCGTGTATAGACACGAGATCGGCGGTGGTAGCGGTGGTGCAGCGGAAACAGCATCAGCAACAGTTATTTGCGGAAAATTCGTCTAGAAACAATTCGTCTAAAAAACAATTCATATAAACGAAATTCAAAAAAATTGTTTAAAACATAATTTTGTAATAAACAGAAGGAGAACTGAGAATAAACCTAAATGAGAACATAAAAATCCATATAAAACCTTATATAAAATGAAACGTTATTTCTCTGAGAAATAACGAATTGTTATTAGACGAATTGCTATTACACGAATTGTTATTAGACGAATTGTTATTAGACGAATTGTTTTAGACGATTTGTTTTAGACAAATTGTCATTAGACCGATTGTTTTAGACGATTTGTTTTAGACAAATCGTCATTAGACCAATTAATTTAGACGAATTGTTTTAGGCGATTTGTTTCAGACAAAATGCTATTAAACGAATTGTTGTTAGACGAATCGTTGTTAGACGAATTCTTTAGATGAACTGTTGTTAGACGAATTGTCTTAGACGCATAGTCTTAGACGAATCGTTATTAAACGAATTACTATTAGACGAATTGCTTTAGACGAATTGTTATTGGCCGAATTTTCCGCAAACCGCAGCATCAGCGATGGCAGAGATCATGAAGCAACGCTCGAAGAGTGAGAGAACCGAGAGGGGAGGGTCGATGACTCGAGGAACTTGATACTCGGGGTCCTCCGCAGCAACAGCGCGGAGAACCCGCCGTAACCGAGATCACGCCCGCCCGGCAGGATGCGCTACTTTGGACCCTGTGGGATAATTAATAAAAACCATACGCGCGTCGTTACCCTATGGTACATGGACGTGTAAAACGATACGGAGTTTCTACGGGCTCGTAAACTCTTTCACTGAACTAAACTCTTTCCGTGTGAACTATAGGCAGATATGGTGTAGCTATAATATTTATGTATCTAGATTAGGGTGTGCCATTCCGGGGCGACATTTTTTTTTTTTTTTAAACTCATCACCCAAAAAGGCTTTAGTTTATGGCTAAAAACAAACCCTCGCGGAGGGAGAGCGCTGGTGAAAAATATTTGGGGGTAAATCAACGGCGTTGAAGTTTACTCTGGCAAGTTCGATTTAATCGAATGGTATTTTCCCGATTTATAATTTATATAATTTATCCCAAATCTTGCAATAAAATCAATGTTTCGATCATTTTTTTTCATAAAAAATAATAGAAAATACTTGCAAAAATCGATTTTTAATTTTTTTTTCTCACAAAAAATAATAGAAAATACTTCAAAAAATCGATTTTTCAATTTCTTTCCATAAAAAATAATCTAAAATAATTACAAAATCGATTTTCTATCGAAATTAATGGAAATATCGATTCGTTTGGAACATTGATTTCCTTTTTTTTCTAGATAAAAAGCCATTATCATATGAAATTTTGGAAAAACTCGAGTTCTTTCAAAATCAGAGAGAAAAAAAATATTGGGAATAATAGGCACGACCATGACGATCCGCGTTGGAATGCCCCATATATATATGTAAAGGTGTGCACCATGCAAAGACGGTTGGCACGTCTCGTAGATATATGTGGAAAAAAAACTTCGATGAGATTCTACCTGAGCTGAGTCCAGCCATGGAGATTTGGGGGGGGGGGGGGGGGGGGGGAGTTCCCCACCGAAACCACAATTTCAAAAGCATTCCTATGCATCACCCACACGGAATGCCGATGACCTCACATTTATAAATAACAAATCATCACGTACGAGTTTTTCGTTCAATTACATGTCGCGTATCGGAGATAAGCAGTTTCAATAATAAAAAAACGTTTTTTTTTCTTTAGATCAGGCATATGTTCTTCTGCGTTATTGAATATCAATATTGATTCAAATGAATACGCATAAAAAAATGTTATGACCGTTTTTAATCAACGGTTTATCATTCGTTCGTTCCAAAATATTGATAACGTCGGTAGATTTAACATTTGTATTTTTTTTAACATAATTTTGTGGATATTGTGCTAGAATTATTAATTTTTCCGAATTATCGTGCGAGAGAGGTTCGGATCTTTATTACTTAATTATTGATTTTATCGTTTAGTTGGAACTTGAAATAAGTTTCGTGGGTTGAGATCGGAGTTGGGCTGTCTACGGATTAACAGTTTCATAGCCGTCTGATAATTCATACGTTTGGAATCGACCAAATCTATGTATCTCTACATATGTATGTTTATTTTCTGCTTACAGATAAACAGCAAGTACAGCGAAGAGCTCGCTCAAGAATGCTTGGAGTGGATAAAGACGATAACGGGGGAAAATATCAATACGAGTGGAGATATGGACAATTTCTACGATATACTCAAAGACGGTGTTCTTCTCTGCAGGTACGTTTTACATTTTACTAAAGTTTCATCTACGGTACATATTTATTTACGTACATATAAAACGAATTTTAGCATTTAATAGTTATGATTTTGTCGGACAATTTAAAGTCACAAAATATTCCGGAATTAATTTTTTTCTAGTTCGATAATTTACATGTATTTATATATATATATAAATATTATAGAACCGACGAAGGACTTAAAACCGTTCGTATATTTTTTTACTCTGAATCGCCTGATAAAATTTCAATCATTAAACATTCGAATCGAAATTGAGAAAAAAAAATAACGAAATAAATTAATGCAATTATGAGCAATTTACGCAAGAAGAGCTAATTTCTAGAATGGAGAAAATAATTGAAAATAATGAATAATTGAATAGTGATAATTGATGAAATATTGAATTTAATAATCGAAATATTTTTATTGGAGATAATTGAAAATAATTGAACTTGGACGATTTTCATCGATTTAAAATCGACCGATAAAACCCGCTTTTGACGAATTCTCATCGAAAATCAAAATTGATCAAGCTGTCTAATAAATTCCCGCCATTTTTGTACTTTATTGTTTTTCCTCGCAATTTCTCATCTCTCAGGTAAACCAAATAAACGCATTCGCAAGTCTTTTTCTCGCTCCACAAACGGAAATGGAAAGAAAAACATAAAAAATTTTCGAAATGGAAGTTCCGGAAGGCAAAAAAAAAAATTTTTCTTTCATTCTATAAAACTAAAAATCAATGAAATAAATTCTAAAAATTGTAGCAGATAGATTTTTCGAGCAAGAAAAAGACTTGCAAAATCCTTCCATATACTTTGCCCAGCAAATCACATAATTGCTGTAAAAAAAAAATATACAAAAATATAAAAATACAAAAATACAAAAATACAAAAATACAAAAATACAAAAATACAAAAATACAAAAAATTAATCACACAACCCGATAAAACCGATTGAAACCCGATCAATCTTCATCAAATCCAATTCAAACGTCTCACGAAATTCTAATGAAAATATTTAATCAACAGACTCGTAAACGACATCAAGGAAGGTTCCGTGAAGAAGATCAACCAAAAATCATTGACGTTCAAATGCATGGAAAACATAAACGCTTTTCTCGAAGCCGCGCGGGCTCTCGGCGTGCCGCCTCAAGAAACATTCCAAACCGTGGATCTGTGGGAAAGGCAAAATCTCAATTCCGTGGTTATATGTCTGCAATCGCTCGGACGAAAGGCGAGCAATTACGGAAAACCGAGCATCGGTCCGAAAGAAGCCGACAAGAACGTTCGTAATTTCACGGACGAACAGCTCAGAGCCGGACAAACCGTCATAAGTTTGCAATACGGCAGCAACAAGGGAGCCAATCAGAGTGGAATTAATTTCGGAAACACTCGACACATGTAAAACATCTCCAATCGTCTTCCAACTGGATTAAAACCCCCTAAAAATCAAATCCTTTTTCCGATCATTCCGAAATTAATCCAAAAAAAAAAATAAAACTTCCACAAAATTCAATTCCATTTCGTAACCCGCAAAATTTTCCACAGTCGTCGCAATTACGCGTTGGATTACGCGTGACAAGATTATGAAAATTCGTTCGCAATTGATGCGAATATATTCCATACGTTAATGATTAATAAATTTAAAAAAATCAAACAAAGACGAAAAAATAATTAACGAATCGACGTGGAATATTCGAAAACAAAAGTCAATGATAAAAATGCAGGAAAAAAAGTCAATAAGAGTTCCACAAATAATTTTTTTAAGAAATTATTTTCGTTTGCGAAAATTTAACGTCGTCGTAGACATAATTTTGTCGAAATATTTAGATTTTCACTGATTACCATTCCAACGAAACATTCGCAAGATCGACGTATATCGATCAAGGACACTATCTCGTATCTATAATTTGTGGAGGAAGAACAAAAAATTATATATATAAAAATAAAAAAAAGAAACAGTTATTCAACTGAGAATGAATTAACGTTCGATCGAATTAATTACAAATTAAATCAAAAAAGCGTTGCATCGGCAATGAGCCGCGTAATTGAGAAAAATAAGTCGTAGACGTGAAGAAATAGATTATAATGATGTTGCCGTAGTTCACAAAACGTTTAAATGAAAATCGTAGATGCTACGTATTCAAGAGATATTCCGCAGAAACTTAAATTAAAAAAAAAAAAAAGAAAAAGAAAAAGAAAAAACATTTCATGTTGCACATGTGTGTTATGATTGTATTATTTGTATTATTAATATTCTAAGATTACGAATGATACCTATATGAAAATGTTTACCGTATTTTGTACAAATCTTTTTTGATGATTGCGGAGAAAAGTTGAAGAAGAAAAATCTTGAACAAGATTATAACTCACGTTTGTTCGCGATTGTGTAAAACGTTATTGCGTTAATAAAGAAAATTCAACGGATTTTTCGTCGGTTAATTTTATTTCGACGAATTTACAGACTCGTAAAGATCTACGGGATAAAAATGTTTTTTTTTTTTTTTGGGACGGGAGAGGGGGAGGAGGTTATAATCGTGTGATTATTTCTGGAAGGGATAGTAATTCAGCCCGGAATTGGGCTTGAATTTGTACTTGTTCGTTTGTTGTCTTCTGGCCATCTCAACCATCTTCTTCACGCTTGGCCTGAAAAATACAATTGCTCGTAAAAAATGTGAATTTTGTATGCAGCTTATCGTAAATTTGATTGATACGATTGATTTGGAATTGATTCGAGATTTTTTTAATTCATAAAAGTAGGTTCGCACTGATTGGCTGTTTATTTTGTGTACCAGAATTTATCGATGAATTTTAGAAATATTTATTGTGTACTCGATCGGTTAAAAATTGAATGCCAATTATAATGGAAGATTGATGCGCACAGTTAGGGCAATTACAACAGCCAGAAGTAATAATAATAATAATAATAATAATATAATAATAATAATATAATGAATAATGAATAATAATAATAATTATATAATAATATAATTATTATATAATAATATAATAATATAATTATTATAATATATTATAATTTTGATAATTTTTTAAAAGAACGTCTGGGTCCCTTAATTTCGTTTTAAAGGTCGTCATTTTGGAATTTTTAAACGCCCAACCATTGTGGAAAAGTGATACGGTTATTAAGTAAAATAATGTTATTGGAATTTTTATCGCTCAGACGTACCCCGTAACATTTGTGTTACGGGTTACAAATTTTACTCAGATTTTTTTATCTACCCTTAATCGTAATAAAGTTCAAAAGTTTTGAAATTCCAAAATGACTAAATCAACCCAATTAGTTTATCGTTATTTTTTGCACCCTCAAAGTCTATCATGGGGTCAAATGGATCCAAGGCTTGGATAAAATAGAAAATATGATCCTAAAGATCTGGAAAAATTCACGAATGAAGCTCAGGGTTTCTACTTTACAATGAAATTTCGAAATACGAAGTTTCCAGAATTTGTTCATCATAGAAATAAAAATAAACAAATGAACTGCAGGAAAATGTAGGAACTTTATAACTTCTCGATGGGTAAAATTGACCCCATGATACATCAATCGGCTTAAGGACGCATTATTCACAGGCAAATATAAATCAGTTCATCAAGAGTGTTTTTTTTTTTTTAAATCTAATAAATCCATGAGAAATAAAATTCTTACCTGTAAGCCGGAGGTAAACATTCATCGTGTAACGTACAGGGCCGACTGGGTTCCTTCTCTGCCTTATAAATTCTGTTCTTAATTATATCCATGTCTCGACTGTACTCCTCTCCCATATCGTGCAAAGTACGTGGAGGAACGTCAAACTTAATCACGAAATAGCTGAAAAGAAATTAATGGCATTGTACATATATATATATATTTTTTTTTCCGAACAAAGGACGACTGTTTGATTGATTTTATTTCAAATTTGTACTTTGCTTCCCGAAAAGAATGTCCATGGGCTCTGGTCTTGTACGGTATCGTTTGATGGCCAAGATTGTCAATTTTTCTGATGAAGCCGCCTTGGCTGAAAATCACGCCGGTGACTCTTTTCAACGTAGTGACGAGCTCGGGCTGAAAGAAGATTTCCTCTTGGACTCCGCAACGTCTTTTCCGTAGCGACGCTCGAGGGATCGTATCTTCTAGTTTGCGGGATAAATTGAGGGATTTTCATGATTTTTTTTACCCATGTTAACATAATTTTATTGGATCGCGCTATGCGGTATCGATTCTGAGATATAGCAACTTCCTTGTATGAATTTTTTCATTTAAAAATTTTCAATTTTGCGGAAACTATTGGCGTTGTCTCAAAGGATCTTTTTTAGAAGATCACTTGGCGATAAACGTGATATTTCTGGAATGGCTCATGCAAAATGAAGAAACCAAAAGGATTCCGTCGATACAATATTAATCACAGTTCATGAGCGAAGGGTTTAGCAAAATCTATATTTTTTAAATAATTTTCAGGTCAAAAACCTAATTTTTGAAATCTCAACAATCGAACAATTCAGAAAATTCACCATTATTTGAAAAATTTTAAATTTTGCTCAACTCTCCTTGACGAACCGCGTTTAATAACGAAACTAACCAAACCTCTCCAGTTTTTCTTATTCCAGATAAGCTGATGCAGAGATATATGCTTACTGCAACTGATCTTTGAAAAAAAGGTGTTTTAGCACCGGCAATAATTCCCCCAAAATTGAAAATTTTCTCACAAAAAAATTCAAACAAGTACCTCAATATATGTTGTTTTCGATACTGTACAGTGTATTCTAATAAAATTATGTTAACATGGCTAAAAAAATCATAAAAACCCATCAATATCGGGCAAACTACGAGATATATTCCCTTAACGGCTGTATTGTGAATGTAACTCAAGCGATATTTCATGGATTATTCAAAATAATATTCTTGTCCGGAGACCATAACCTCTGTTGCTTTGGGATAAATTCTATTTAAAACTCACCCGTGCCATGACACGAAGCAACAGAGGCATCTCGTACGTAGGCATTTTTGCAAGAAGGTAATTATGTTTTACAAAATGATATTGACAAGAATTATGTTTTTTGCTACATGAGTAATAAAAATGTATCGGAATATATCGTCGGTATCGAAGAAGCAAAAATTGAATGGAACTTAGATAACGGAAGACCGAATTACGGTTCCGGAATATGGGACAAAAATCCGTCGGATATTGAGTTCCGAGAGCGGCCGCTACGAGCGCTAGCAGACGTAGAAGTGAATCGCATGTATGTCTTAATTTATGTTTCGGTTGATCTATACGTGTATTTGTGTTTGAGATTAATTGGTGCAGCTGCAGAGATAAGAAGACGGATTGCCGGTAAGCCTTATTTTCGCAATTCTCTCGTACTTCCCATTCAATGGCCGTACATGGGCGACACGTCACGGTTGGTGTCCAACGATGCGATGGCCGGCACAGAGAGGTCGCCAGTGCTTTTGCTTGTTCAGGATATACTGGGTGACCAGTGACGAAGCCGTTGGACCATCGATAACGGACTTTTTCTTGAATCTGTGTGTGTGTTTTTTCTGAATAGCAAGAACCAGCTTAAGGCCTTAGATACGTGATTTCGCCGATTTCGAACCACGTGCATAAATGATCTTTAAAAAAAATGTCAATATATGCGTTATTTTTTTTAACCGCGTCTAGAAAAGTACCTTCGAAAATCAGCGATATCGCGTATATATAAGGCCTTAAGCGAGACAATATTTCATCAGGCAAATAAACAGAATCAACTGTTCCCAGCAATCCATTTTATGGATATTTTACTTTGACGTATGGTCAAAGTTGCTGCACAGCGACCGGAGCCAGCCCCAACCAAACAACCTATATTGCCTAACGGCAGATTCGACCAGGCGGGTTATGAACTTAAGGTTATGTGATACATATTGCTCTCGTTCTCTCTCGTTCCACCGTAACCGCCCATAGCGCTATGTCACTCGCACTCATGGCGACCCAGTCTATGTATCACCTCACCTTAAATTAAATGATTGGCATGTAAAAACTGTGTTTGTACCTGACGCGAACAGTGTAATCCTACCAGAAGCTGGCTTCACTAGTTGGCAACAGCGAGGTGATTCAATCCATTTTGATTCGCGCCTGTTTCGGTTTGTGCTCTTTTTAGATAGTGAATTCGACATGCATTGCCAGTTGAATAACGTCTTCGAAAACATAATCAGGAAAGTTTTGAAATATCATCGCTTGTCATTCCCCTGCACTGTCCATGCACACGAAATTATATATCCAATGGCGCAATATTTTGTTTGAATGCGCATGCATATTGTAAGCACATTGTGAGCGTTTGAAGGCTGAACAAGAAAAAGCGAATTAGCAAATAAAAACATCATCAAAGTTTTGTGTGACTTTAAAATAAGCGATTATATCTTGTAAAAATTTCTATTTTAAATAAAAATATTTATATTTTCGATAAACAGATCTTGTTTATTTCTAATTATACCAACTCACCTTTTTCAGTGAACAAAATTAATTTTAACGACGGCTTTTATGTTATTTGATTTTTCATTTTCCGAATCCACATCCGATCTAAACACCGATCTTGCCTGTACCGATCACGTGACTACTAGCGCCACACAGCGGCCGGCGACATTAAGAAGGGTAAATATCCTGCCGCGTGCCAGGGGGCTGGAGCCGACCACGGTCTTATAAACAGGTCTTCAAACTTCGACGATTTAGCTAGTACGGGTGAATAAAGTTTATTAGTTCTTGTAGCCACCATAAGTAGGGCGCCACCGATACTGAAGTGACGTAAAAAGGAGATGAAAGCCGATTGTCGACCTCTTTTCAATAACCTAAGCGCATTGTACAAATCAATACAATGTACCACTTTAAAGCAATATCAAAGCACACACGTTACATCGTTAACCCATCGTCAAATATACACAACCTCCACATTACATTCCCCTGAAACTTCAAAAAATTGCGGAATTAATAGAACGCAGGTAATAGCTCAAGCACGAGATAATCACCGGAATAAATCGTTACGTTTATTACCCGCGCCCGCGTTACTTTAGTTCCGGTGGCGCCCCATCGTGGCCGCTTCAAGAAATAAAAAAAATGTATTCAGCCGACTTTCCCCCACCATTGGAAATTCGGGGGCGCTTCAAGATCTGTATATAAAACCGTGATGGTAGCGCATGGTGGAGGAGAATCCATTGGAATCCATTTCATTACGGAACTCGGTGATAAAGACGATACTCATTTGGAATTATCAACGAATGTTGATGTCAATTTTCAAGATTTACATTGAAAAAAACTCTAGGAAGAGATAACGGAATGCCGTAGTACGTTAAATAATGATATACCAGGTAACTTCCGGAATTTGATGTGAATACAAAAAAAATATTAAAAATTCATAAATTATTGATAGCAATTGGAAAATTTGTTGATTATGTGACAAAGAAAAACAAGAAAAAAACTAAAATCGGTCTTGACAGGTGCGTTGAATTTCGTCGTTGCGAGGATCGTTTTCCTATCGTAGGGAATAAGGCTTTGAGAAGACCTTGCGCAACTAACCGCACCAAGAGCCGTTTCAGGCCGACGGACGGACAATGTTTTCATTCGTGCAGCACAATGCGGTGGAACCTATGCAAGTGGATGCGCCACCGGAAGATAATGACAACACGGAGGAAGAACCTTACGTCGTTGAGAATCCGACATTGGTGAGGCTTTTTTCCGTAGCTTTCAATCTTATAATTTTCTCGATAGTCTCTTGTTTACATAAATGTTAGGTTCGGAGGATTGGGAAAAATTTTTAATGTTTGGCGCTGTGGATACAGATAATGACGATATCAAAAAGTTTGCCTATTTTACTTTTCGAATTGAAAATTATGAAATTTTATTAGTAAGTCCATTTTAGTCGGTCAGACGTTTTTAAAAATTCCTTATTTGTACTTTGAAAGGCATCGATATTTGAAAATAATGCTATTATGCCAGTATAATTCTGTATCCGAATAAGCTAGTCATGTGTATCATTTTTTATTTACCAAAAAACAATAATTGAAATAATAAAACACATTGAATAAATTGAAAAAATTATAATTGTTATTATTATAATTATATTTTTATTCCATTGTTTCTTTATTTCATAGTGATGATTATTTTGATTTCAATGAATTAAATTAAAATATTCAAAAATTTGATACATTTTCACCAAATCCTGACATTTAAAAAATCAAAAATACTTTTTTTTTCTATTAACCAACACCTTTGAAGTGAAGTCTCTCTTTCTCATTATCATCTAATTAAACATCAGTGCCGCGCTGTAAATCAATTTTTGTTTAAATAAAAAATATGTATATTGTTCATATACAAAAATACAAAAATAAAAAGAAACATTGAATAAATAACTAAAATTATAATTGTTATAATCATACTTATATTCTTATGTTATTGGTTTTTTGACTTCATCATAATAATAATTATTTTTTATTGAATTAATTAAACTGAAATATTCGAAAATTTGGTACACATTAAAAAAAAACCGAAAATACTTTCTTCTTGCTACTAATCTAACACCTTCGAAATTACATTGTTGAAAAAAAAAAACAAAATTAAGTAACATTCTCCCCAAATTTTTCCAGGATTTGGAAGTCTACGCCAACAGTTACACAGGTCTCGCAAAATTGTACAGACTCATCTACATAGCCGATCACTGTCCCAGTCTGCGAGTCGAAGCCTTAAAAATGGCTATAGCCTACGTAATGACAACGTACAACGTGTCGCTCTACCAAATCTTGCACAAAAAAATGCAGCACGCCATAGGCAGTCCGGGATTACCCGACATAGCCGCCCAATCGACGTCCCAAGACATTCCCACGATCGACCAAATGTGGGTGGAATCGCGATCGAAGAAAGCCGCTTTAAAATTGGAAAAATTAGATACCGATTTGAAAAATTATCGCAGCAATTCCATCAAAGAAAGCATAAGAAGAGGTCACGACGATTTGGGCGATCATTATTTGGATTGCGGTGATTTGGCGAACGCTTTGAAATGTTATTCCCGAGGTCGTGATTATTGCACGAGCGGCAAACACATTGTAACGATGTGTTTGAACGTCATAAAAGTTTCCGTTTATCTGCAAAATTGGACTCACGTTCTCACGTTCGTGGCCAAAGCCGAAAACGCTCCTGGACTTTTGGGCAAAGATTACAGTCAATTCGTGCTCACGAAGCTCAAAGTTGCTTCGGGTTTGGCCGCTCTGGCCATGAGAAAATACAAAATAGCGGCTAAACGTTTTCTCGACGCTTCTTTGGATTATTGCGATTATCCCGAGCTTTTGTCGCCCGGCAACGTTGCTCTCTACGGTGGTCTATGCGCATTGGCCACTTTTGATCGACACGAGCTACAGAAACAAGTCATTTTCAGCAGTTCTTTCAAACTTTTCTTGGAACTCGAACCCCAATTGAGAGACATTATATTCAAATTTTACGAATCCAAATACGCTTCGTGTTTGAAACTTCTCGATGAAATCAAGGACAATATACTTTTGGACATGTACATAGCGCCGCACGTCAATCTTCTTTACACTCAGATACGAAATCGCGCGTTGATACAATATTTCAGTCCTTATCTGAGCGCGGATATGAGACGCATGGCCGTTGCTTTCAATCGTACCGTCGCCGCACTGGAGGACGAACTCATGCAATTGATACTCGAAGGACAGATTCAAGCGCGAATAGATTCTCACAACAAGATTTTGTACGCCAAAGACGTCGATCAACGAAGCACGACTTTTGAAAAATGCATCGGTATTGGAAAGGAGTATCAGAGACGCACGAGGATGCTTATACTCAGAGCGGCTATACTGAAACATCAGATTCGCGTCAAGGTAATTGTTTGTCTCGATAGATGTATTGGAATTTTTTTTTTTTATTTGGTCAAATATTATTTTGAAATTTAGGTTATTGGAATATTATTTTCAAATTTATTGAAATATTGTTTGCAAATTTATTGAAATATAATTTTCAAATTTATTGAAATATTATTATCAAATTTATTGAAATATTATTTTCAAATTTATTTATTGGAATATTTTTTTTCAATTTGGTAAAATACTATTTTGAAATTTATTTAATGAAATATATTTTTTTAATTTACAAAAATATTATTCAAAAAATTATTTATTGAAATATTATTTTGAAATTTATTTATTGGAATATTATTTTGGAAATTATTCATTGGAATATTGTTTTTTAATTTAATAAAATATTATTTTGAAATTTATTCATTGGAATATTGTTTCTTAATTTATTGAAATATTATTTTTTCATTTATCAAAATTCATTTTTGATTCAATGCCCATTTATGAATTTCGTTTTTATTACCGTTTTATTGATTTCATTTTTCTTACCAACTTATTAATTCCATTTTTTTTCTACCAATTTATTGATTTCATTTTTCTCGCCAATTCATTAATTTTAATTTTCTCACTATTTCATTCATTTCATTCTTCTCACCAATTAATTTTTTTCCACACTCTTTCATTCCCATTCTTTCCGCTCTCGATCGCCAGAATTCCTAACACAAATTCTTTCTCTTTCCAGTGTCCGCAGCGCGACAACACGCAGGGCGGCGAAATGTCCGTGGCCCCGGGCAACAGCAGTTTAGCACCTCGAAGCTAAACCACTCCCACAACCAACGAAACTCATCGAAACGATTGGCGCCGACTGAAAATTCGCGATAAACAATAACGAAAAAAAACAAAAAAAAAAAATAAACTGCTAAATTTCGTAAACACCGCGATGATAACGATACGATGGTCGTTGCACGACAACCCAATTTACTTTGCCACGGTGTTCCCGAAACGAGAGTTGCGCTCTCCTTGTACCTCATACACACGAGAAAAAAAAAAAACCCCCTCCCGCTCCTCATCTTTAATTTCATATGTGTAATGTACATAAAGTGTGGCTATTAATAAAAAAAATAAAAATCAAAAACCCGCTTCTCAATAATTCAAAATTCCCGCTCGGCGTCAGCGGCGCCATCTTGCGTCAGCGTCCATCACTACGCGTCCCATCGCCTCTGTTCGAAAAAAAAAAAAAAAAACCGAACCCGTTCGAAACTTAAACGCATATCCGCGCTATCGTGAATCCAAAAAAACCGTCGTTCGTTCAAAGAAACACAAACTTTTCGCTCTCGCGAAGTTTAACGATAAAATAAAATTAAAAAATCGACGAAGCGCGAGCGCCGCGCGTGGTCCAATCACGAAGCTCCGTCCCGGCGGCCAATCAACGGACCCGCATTCCGTTCCACGCCTCAACGCTCGCCCAATCACGCGCCGGGATTGGCAAACTCGTGGGGAAACGAACCACTTTTCGCGGATAAACCAATGGCGGATTTCACAACGACGAAGCGAGCGAATTTAACGTCGACACTTCGCCACTGACCGCATCGAGGCGCGCCACTACCTTGTCGTCCCTCACCGAGTTTAGTTGTGGTTCCATCAATGCTCGACTCTTCGACGATTCAATACGCAAACTATAATTGAGATCATTCGCCCGAGCGCGTTCGATAATCGAATAAACACTTGGGAATATGGGAAGATATCGAAGGTGAGCCACAATTGTTTTTTTTTTACGTACTCAAAGTTTATTTCATTGTTTTTTTGGTTTTTTTTTTTTTTTTTTTTTTGAGTTTACCGAATCAACCCTCGATACAAGTCCAACGTTCGAGCATATTATCTCGAGGGCATAAACTCTATTTTCGCACGCTTTATGCGCGCGCATCTGAACCACGCTAAACTTCATTTTCGGGCGGAATTTTTTTCCTTCGAATTTTGTTTTCTTCTTTTGTTTTTTGAAGCAAATACGAGTCGTGCGGATTTATGGTTAATTGGGGAAATTCGGATGCACGATTAATCGAGTCCTTGTGGGTTTTTTGCGGGACCAGGGGGGGAGGGGGGTGAAGTACTGTGCGCTGCGTTCCGCTGGGATGCACCACCGTCGCTGTTGTCTCCACGCGCTTCGCTACGCTACTGCTAATGACGTCACTATTTTGTTCTGCCCTGTTAACTTCCCACTAAACAAATCCCGCCATAATAAATTATGCTAATACTTTGGCTTTTTCTTTGTTTTGTTTTTTGTTTCTTTTTTTTTTTTTTTTACTTGTCGCTGCGTGGAAAATTTGATGGGTTATTTATGCCTGATGAGATATTGATGAATTTTTTTTAATGGCGTTTAGTTTATGAAAGAAATGTTGGGATTTTTCGACCTTCGAAACGCAGACCGGGGTCTGTTGGCGAGGAATACGAGATGACCTCGAACGAGCTTTGTTCTGTGGATCGTGAGATGTTTTTTTTTAGCAGAGATTCGAAGGCTTTTTTTTTCTTCGAAGGCGTTTCATCAAGGGGTTTTTGGTGTTAAAAATTGTGGAGAATAGATTGCGCTGGTGCTGGAGGTTACGGAAGATTACTTTCTTTTTTTTGAGGGGTACTTGTTATTCTTGATTGAGTATAAGCGGATGGAAAAGATTACGTGTGATGTGAGACGGATTACACACAATTTTATAGAGATTGCATTACTCCCTCATGGAATACATGAGATTTTTGGAAGATTACGGAGAGCGGTTGGAAGTAAAATTCATATGAGATAACGAGAGAACGCGCAAACGCAGGAATACACGAGGATCACCGAACGAATGGACGGAGAAAGCACAAAGAATACACGAACTTTTTTGTAATTTTCCCCGCTTCAATGAGATTGCATGAAATTTTCCAAGATTACCCATTTAATTGCGGCATAAGAGGAATACAAAGATTATACAAAGAACACAAAAATGATTACGGAAGATTACTTTTCTCGACAATATCAGATTATAGAGAGAATCACTGTCTCAATTTTTTTGTTCCTCAGAAAATTATTTTGTTTTACATTTATTTGTTATTTTATCCTATATTGATTTATTATGTTATTATTTTATCCTATATCGATTCATTATGTATTCTACATTTTCTTTTTATTTGGCATTTTATGCAGTCAAGGATGCGCATTTATCCAATGAGAGTGGATTTAAAATACTTTCAGTACCCAATTATGGATTGTAATTGCTATTGAATATTGTAATTAATTGTATAACGCTAATTCGTTCCCATTATTTATTATTATTGCAGAAACGTGAGAATATTGATTGTCGGGTTTTAAAAATGTGTTTTTACAACACCGGGCAACTAAGATAAACCTAGATTCTAGGCTTGATTATTTATTTAAATCTTTTTATTATTTTTTTTGCATTTGCATTGTCAAAATTCTATTCTTATGTGTAGAATTATAAATTGTGGTTTCTTTATATTATTATCATTATTATTATTATTATTATTATTAATTATTTATTCGGTTATTTATTTCAACGGGACGCATCCCTTTTTTACATTTCAATTATCGTCTAAACATTTTTGTACAGTTATGTGTGCACCGAGTTAATCAATACTATAACAATATATATAAGTTCGTGTATTCTTCGTGTGTTTCCCATGTATCCTCAAAAATGATTGTAACAAAAATTCCAAACTTAAAATTTTTTTACTCAATTTTCTGTCGGTACTTGATTTTTCATATTTTTCTTGTGCCATCAAAATTTTTGTTTCTGTGGTTCGCACGATAGCCAATGATACTAAGAACATGTTGTAAAAATATTCAAAGCCATCCGAACCTTCGTTCAAAAGTTAGAACTTTCACAAGGTTCGAAAAAAATACATTTCTTCATTATGTAATATCTCCGCCATTTGTTAATAATTCTGATCTTATTCAACATATACTCAACCATGTGCATAAATGATCCGTAAAAAAAAGTTATCAATATATGCGTCATTTCTCTTTAACCGCGTCTAAAAAAATACCTTCGAAAATCGGCGAAATCTCTAACGCCTTAAACTCGAAAAATTACTTTCAAACTTACCTACCTGTAGAAACCATAATTCAACGTCGTTTTCTCTGATTCGATTGGATGCAAATTGAAGAGCATGAGGGATTAAAATCGTGAAATTGTGCTGTAACGAAATATCGTTCGATTGTTATCAGTCGCAGTCGAGACAGGGACAGGAGACGCAGGTCGAGGAGTCGTTCCCGCAGTCGTTCGCCACGCGAGAGAAGAGGCTGGGGCAACAGCGGCGGTGGCACGGTTCGCGAGAGAGGAGCAGGAGCGGCCAGAGGCGGTCGCAATCAGCCCGGGGCGAATCTGAGAAAACCACGGTGGGATCTCAGCCGTTTGGAAGCCTTCAAGAAGGACTTTTACGTGCCGAGCGACGTCGTTCACAACAGAGATATGCGAATTATCGAACAGTACAGAAGCGACAAAGAGATAACTCTTCGTGGATCGAACATACCAAATCCGGTTTTGAGTTTTGACGAAGCGGGATTTCCCGATTATGTTATTAAGGAAATCAAGTAAGTAGATTTCAAAAATAAATGAATTTTTTTTTTTTTTAATTATTATTATTATTATTCTTTTTGAATTTATGTATTTGCTCGTTTATTTTGGTTTATTTTATTTTACATTATTGTAAAAGTATATGCAAAAATATTTCTAACGCAAAGTTGTTTGGATATAGAACGTGAGGGTGATAATAAATTCGAATATATGAGATAAACGAATTTTAATACGTAGTATATAGATATAATATATATTATATTTATGGAGAAGGACGTTTCAAATCAGCGGATTGAAATCCTTCTATTGCCCGATGTGGTCGATTATTTTTTTTTTCTAGTATCTTTTGGATCCTACGACCTCAACAATTTTTTTTGAAGATTTTTTAGACCCTTTGACACCACCGTCGCCGCCCCTTTTTTTTTTTTAAATCTAGAGGTAACTGCTATTTTCACCATTTTTAATTGGATGACATTTTTTTGCTAAATACTTTATCGAGATTGAGAAGCTTTTTTCATAAAATTTGGAGTGGTTTCTGTTCCTGTTCGGTGTTCCTGATATTTTTTTGTTTTTCATTTTTTAATGTTGAAAAGATTCGGGTTTTTCCCGAAATTTCGATATATGATAATGGTTTTCTACGTTGAAAAAAGAAGAAAAATGAAATCCATCTTGCGAAAAAACGATATCTCCATTAACTTTCAGTAGAAAATCGATTCCCTGATTATTTTTTTCATCAAAAATAACAAAAAGTTACTTGAAAAAAAAATCATCCACCACATCGGGGGATAGAAGGGTTTCAATCCGGTGATATTAGGCGTCCATTCCCATACATCTGATACATATTTTTGACATTCAAAAGATAATACGTAATACAAAAATTAATAACAAATATTACAATATATAATATTGATAATGAATAAGTTCAACAATAATCGTCAATATTATAATATATTCTGTATACATAACTATTACTCAATTCACATTATTATTCATATTATTATTATTTTTATATTCCATTTTATATTATTATTATAATATTTATATTGAATTTTATATTACTGTTATTATTATATTTATATTATTTTTGTTATTATTTTTATTATGATTATATTACATTTTATATTATTATTTTTATTATTATTATATTACACTTTATATTATCATTTTTATTATTATTTTATTACATTTTATATCATTATTTTTATTATCATTATATTACATTTTATATTATTATTTTTATTATTATTACATTCCATTTTCTCTCATTATTAATATCTTAACAACAGATATTAATATCAATAGATAAAAAAAAAATCTAGTCAAACACCAAAAATGTATCGAAACCAATAATTTCCTTTCATTCTCAGACGAATGGGTTTCAAGGAACCGACTCCGATTCAAGCTCAAGGATGGCCAATAGCCCTGAGCGGACGCGACATGGTCGGCATAGCGTCCACCGGTTCCGGCAAAACGTTGTCCTACACCCTACCCGCGATCGTTCACATAAACAATCAGCCAAAATTGTGCCGCAAAGACGGACCGGTCGCCCTCGTTCTCGCACCTACGAGAGAACTCGCCCAACAGATTCAACAAGTAGCCGATGATTTCGGTCACACTTCCGGCATTAGAAACACGTGTTTGTACGGCGGTGCACCGAAGGGCGGTCAAGCTCGCGATCTCGACGGTGGCGTGGAAATTGTCATTGCCACGCCTGGTCGGCTTCTCGATTTTCTCGAATCCGGACGTACTAATCTCAAACGTTGCACGTATTTGGTACTCGACGAAGCCGATCGAATGTTGGACATGGGATTCGAACCACAAATTCGCAAGATAATCGAACAAATAAGACCCGACCGACAGACTCTCATGTGGTCCGCGACTTGGCCGAAGGAAGTTAAAAATCTTGCCGAAGATTTTCTCAAAGATTACGCTCAGATCAACGTCGGATCTTTGCAATTAGCCGCGAATCATAATATTCTGCAAATCATCGATGTTTGTCAGGATTACGAGAAAGAAAATAAGTACGCGAATTATTTACGTATTTTTTTTTTTTTTTTTTTTTGCTTCCTTATGAAGAAAGATTTGTTTTCTCGTGATATTTTTTTTCCATCGTCATGTAGACGGGTTCGGAATGGTCCGAAACGCCTAGGAATGACGTTTAGAAAAAATGTTTGTTTGTGTGTGTGTGTAACATTCGTTTAACGTTCACAACTTGAGAACGGCTTGAGATATCAAGCTGAAATTTATCACACTTGTGAAGGGTTCGAGGTGCCTTGATTGATTAATTTTTTCGAAAAATCCATGCGGTTCTTTTGTTTGCACGCGATTTTGAAATTTTTCAAAAATCTATTTGCGCTGTCCAGCTCGCACAATTTTCGAGATATCGAGGTTAAATTCGGTAGAATGTCGCAGTATTGCAGGATGATGCTTGGTACTGAATTTGAGCAAAATCCATGTAGTGCTTCAGTTTTTAGAGAATTTTGAAATTTTTCAAAAATTTTCGTGCGCTCTCTAGCTCGCGCAATTTTTGAGGTATCGGACTAAAATTTGGTACAAAGTTGCACTATTATCGAAAGATGTTTCGTATTGAATTTGGGCAAATTTCATCCAGACGTTCAGATTTAATGCGATTTTCAATTTTTTAGATTTGACATGGAATTCGCCATATATTTATTTTGGGCTAGATATATTTATGAGTGAATTTAAAATGAAAACAAAGGTGCAAAGTCGAAACTTGCACATTGATTCCTCATAATTTTACAGATTTGTCGAAGCTTCCTCTATGAGGAAGCCAAAATTGATCTTTGATTTCTTTAGTCGCATTGATTCCATGTTTTTGGATATTTTATACTGAAACGCCGGTTTTCTTTTTTTTTTTTTTTTTTTTTTCTATGTTAGACTGAGCACACTTTTGAAGGAGATAATGGCGGAACAGGAAAACAAAACCATTGTTTTCATAGAGACGAAACGCAGGGTCGACGAAATCACGAGAAAAATGAAACGAGATGGATGGCCGGCTGTTTGCATTCACGGGGATAAAACGCAACAGGAACGAGATTGGGTGTTGCAGGGTAAGTTTTCACAATATTAAAGTCTCATGTCTCGTGTCTGTGTGGTATCAATACCTGCATATGAGGTAGTCGGGGGTAAATCGACCAGTCGGGACTCTGAACCTTCCCAATCGCGTTCATGATTTTTTTAATGGCTTTTATTCGACCCTCAAAACACCCTCATGAATTTTGTTACGGATTGAATAAAAATAGTAATATAATTATTATTCTACCCATTATTATTATTACAATTATTGATCCAATCATCCTTTTCATTAGTCTTTTGATTAGTGGGAGGAATTATGATAAACAAAAGGAAAATATGTTTTTTCTTTAAAACTGAAAAAAATTAATTGTTTTCATGTTGAAAAAAAAAATCATAAAAATAGTTAACAACCCCACGAATTTTATTACGAGTTGAATGAAAATAGTGATATTATTATTTTTCTACCCATTATTATCATTACAATTATTTATCCAATCATTCTTCTGATTAGTCTTTTGATTAGTGAGAGAAATGATAATAAACTAAAGAAAAATATTTCTTTCCTTAAAATTAAGAGAATTGTTTCTATGTTGAAAAATAAATCATAAAAATGGTTGCAATAAAGATCCTACTCAGAAACTTTGGCAAACTCCTTTTTCCGAACTACTGTAACCGCGATAATAAAAAACAAAATTTTCCAAAAATGTCTAGTAGGCGTTCAATTTTCGTTGGGAGGGTGGTTTTTAAATTTTTTACGAGCTCCAGGGTGCTCTCAAAATCCTTAAGAAAAAATCAAGTGTGCCTCGAGAATTAAACGGTAGTCAAGAAAAAATCATGAACCGGATCGACCGGTCGCAACCTTGAATCCTGCCGATTCGGTAGAGGGTAGTTTTTAATTTTTTCCCAAGCTCCAAGGTTATCCGAAAATTCTACAAAAAATCAAGGGCGTTCCAAGGATCAAACGGAAGCCATGAAAAAATCGCGAGTTGAATTGGTGGGGTTCCGACCCCTCACTGGCCGATTTGCCGTGAAATGCCTCGTATATTCCATTTGTTCCATTCCGTATGAATGAAAAAAAAAAAATGTTATCTGTAACTATAAACATTTTTTCTTCAGATTTCAGGTCAGGCAAAGCTCCTATACTAGTTGCAACTGACGTAGCCGCTCGTGGACTTGGTGAGTAGTCGCAATCTTCCATAAAAATAAAAATATCCAATTATCTATAAATTTCTAAATCCAAGAGAGAGAAAAAAAAATACGTACTGAATTGACTGAACCCCTAGCGATCACGTAGATTCTTCGTTAATATCTGACTCAAATGAATTTAGATTGTCGTAAAAAAATTGAGAAAAGATCGAAGACAAATTATCGCGATTTTTCGGCATATCAGAGATTTCTTCGATCCACGATCAATCGCTATTTCTTTATCCACAAAAATCACCGATATTCGTCGAATTTCGACAGAAAACAATTGATAAGAACAAAAAATTACAGAGAAAACTTTACAAAACAGGGCCTCGTCTCGATATTCTTAGCTGAGACAACAAAAATAATATTTTTCTTTCTTTCAAACCTCCATGAAAATATAAAAAAAAACAAAAAAGAATATTGGTCCACATTACAAAGATCGACTCCATTAAGGAAGTACCCTCGGTACGCATTGTGTCAAATAATTTCAGTCTTCTACTTGAGTAACGTACTGTATAATTTGGCAACACCGCATTCCTTGCTTTAGTGTACGCGCTCACGTGCAAGTATAATACTTATGTTCTTATGTTATGTTACTTAGGTTATTTTTCCTCTCTATGGTTGGAGAGCGAGAACCCTAACTTACCGGATGATGTTTCTTTTGGTTATCAACTTTTTTCTCATTTCTAATTGTAAATTATTTGCCCCGTTAATTCGCAGCGAATTAATGAAGCAATATTAATTTTGACTCTAATTTTTTTTCCTATGAAAAATCGAATCGTGAAAAAATATCTTATATACTTATGTATCAGACACTTAATCATCCAGCACGCGGTTTTTATGTGCATTGTTAATTTCGAAAAATGAGTGAAAACAGGTATTGTACTTATAAAATCTTTGTTATAGATATACAACCATTTCTTTGAAATTCTATGCTCTTATCATTGACTCAATTTAGACATGTTTCTACGGTTTCGAAACGGCTGCAGTTTCGTAACTCACTTTTGAATGAAGCGCCATGAACCATAATACTGCGGTGTCGCCATGTGTTGTGAATTGCTAAAAAATCTTGTCTTCTTTTTAGATATTTCTTTTAACAGAAACAAGCTTTACGTGTTTTGGAAAAAGTAAAATGTTCATGGGATATTCGTTTATACCTCCTTGAAATTTTATCAAAATCTGTTTGTCAGTTTCAACGTAATAAATGATAAAGTGGGTAAAAATCACAGACTCCTATAAGACTCCAAGTTAAGTAATTTGAAATGAAATTACCAATGTCTACTTTGAAACTCAACCAAGGATTATAAAAATTTAACTAAGTCATTTTTGGAAATATTCTGACATCTATGCCAATTTTCATAATTTCTTGCTTGTTAAGGCCTTATATACGCGATTTCGCCGATTTTCAAAGATACTTTTCTAGACGCGGTTAAAAAGAAATGCAATGTATTTTTTTTTTTTTTTTTTTTTTTTTTTTGCACGTGCGTCGATGGTGAAAGTTCTCGGCATCGATGTGGGTGTCTAAAAAAAAAATGAACATATTTATAATTGCATAATAAATGTATCTTCAGTGTGAACCAACAATATTATTTTTAAAAAATCATAATGAAAATTCGAAACTTAACATTTTTTTGCTCAATTTTCTGTCGGTATTTTAGTTTTTATATCTTTTTCGTGCCATTGAAATGTTTGTTTCCGTGGTTCACACGATAGGTAATAATACTAAGAATATGTTTCAGAAAATTTCAAAGCGATCTGAACCTTCGTTCAAAAGTTAAAATTTTCACAAGATTAAAAAAAACAAAAATACATTGAGTGGTTATGTAATATTTCCGTCATTTGTTAATATTTCTGATTTTTTTTACATATACTCAACCATGTGCATAAATGATTTGTACAAAAAAATGTTCCCAATGCATGAGTCATTTTTTTCAACCGCGTCTAGAAAACTACTTTCGAAAATCACCGAAATCAACATATATAAAGCCTTAATTGACTTACCGAGTATACTCCCTTAAACTTTCAACGCCACCCTGTTCTCACAAAAAATACCTCACGTCTCAAAAACAATTCCCGAAAAATCGCAATAATCTCTCCTCGAAACAGCATCAATTCAAAATAAAAAAAAAAAAAAATCAAAAATCAATCAACACGTATGTAAATACCAAAAATTTGATATTACGAGGTCGTCGTCGATTCCATTTCCACATAATGTGCTAGAACCTAAGAATTAGGCTGTAAGACAAAAAAATTAAAAAAAAAAAAAAACAAAAAAAAACAATGAAGGTGGTAAAAAAAAAAAAATTGTTTAGCTAACGCGGCTGGATGTTTGTTTGGATTGCAGAGGCACATTGCGCGCAGGCCCACTTTGGGTAATGCAAAGCATATTATACGGGGGGGGTTTTGCCCCGCCGCCTCTTTGTTCGGTGGTGCTACTGGTTTGCATTGTCTTCGGTGGCTGCTGCGCGTGCCTCTAAGTCGTCAATTGCCTGACCGGGCCACAAGTCCGTTCCTTAATCGGGCCCGTCTCTCACACACACGTTGGTGGTTTATTCCGCCTCTGCGTTGACGGATAACTCGGTCCTGCGCTACGGCCGTACCGCCACCGGGATTGGCCGAGAATTCACGTTGTTGCCAGAATAGAATCCCTTCCGTTCGACAATCGAGCTAATACCGATTTACGCCGGTCTTCAAACAGAGGTCGTGGCATGCTTACGGATGCCAGAGCCTCTTAAAAGGGCCCCCTGAATTAGCAACGGAGCGGCGGAGGCTGTAAGCTGGAGCGAGCGCAAACAGCCAGGCCCTGCTCGTACGTTTGCTAGCGAAACTCGCCCAACTGCCTTATTTTTTATTTATTTATTTTTATTTTTTTTTTTATTTTTTTTTTAATATATTCATATTCATATATATGTGATATATACATATGTATGTAGATTATTCATTGATTATACATTGTGTGTGTGTTCATTGATAGTTTACAACGATCCGATCGAGTCTTTCCATCCTCGATACCGATTTTTTATTTTTTTTTATTTTTTTTTGTTTAGAAAATTTATTATATTTCCTCCTTGGCATCTCTCTCTGTTTTCGGTTTTTTTTTGGGGGGGTTTTGCTGGATGGGGGTTGGAAAAACGTCCGAGGTATTGAAAATTTGAGGAGGATGGTTTTTTTTATGGGATGATGATACGTGAATTGTTTAAGAATTTTTTATTGCATGATTTAGTAGTTATTGGTTTATGAACTTTAACGAGTTGGCTTGTGGGAATGTAGATTCGACAGACGTTGATGGTTGAAAAACGAGTGGAACTAGATTCGCTGTGAATTTTGAAAAAATTATTTCATTAAGATTTAGGATCGACGGATTTATTATGCTTGGTTAATTGATTGAAGTAATGAAACGGTTGTACAGTCATTGACGAAACGTCAGTCAACGACACGCCAATATCGTCAAATTTTAATTCAATTATTATTAAAAGTCGTAAATTGATATTTCTAATTGTTAATTTATCATTAGTTCAGCCATTTATAATGCTAAACATTCGCGACATGATCTGGACTCGTAAATCCACGATTCACCCATTTTTAACTAACTTTTCGCCCGACGATCCATCCAGTAAGACCTCAACAATACTGAAATAATCATAAATTTGAAGAAAAAAAAATGTATCAGTCATTGTTTATTCTTAAAAAAAATCTTCCCGATCGTTTGATTCAACTTTTACGTCAGTTCGATTCGCGATACGTAAAATCTTTGTCGAATCCGCGACAATCGAAAAAAAGTCGGATAATAAAAGTTACAAAACGCGTAAACAGATCGCTTCGTTGATCGAAATAAATTTTTTTATTCACATAGATTAATTGCCAACGAGACTATCGACTCGTCCGAACATGAGAGAGAGATATCTTCGCCCCCTCCCCCCCTTCCTTCCCTCCTTCATCCTCACAAACGTCGCAAAATTCTCTTCCCATTTTTTTTTTAATTTATAATTTCATTCTTCCTCCTCGTCATACACCATAATGTATTATGTCGAGTAGAGCACACTATCGAGTAAAAAAAAAAAAAATTCCATAAGCTTCGACTCTCATTGACGCTCATCATCCGATACTCATTAAAAAAAAAAAAAAAAAATTGTAACAGCAGCATTTCCGATTGGCTACATTTTTTTTTTTTTTTTTTTTTCGTCAATTATTTACGATATTTTCATGATTCCATTGCTCTGCAAATAATAGCTACCAGTAGTTAGAGTCGTGGTGAAGCTTTGAAAGTATATTTGACAAATTACGATAGTACTCTCGCAGTGTTGAATACATAACAATTATTATATATCCTCGCAGCACTGCTATAGCAAAAGAAAAAAAATTATTTTGGAGAAAAATCTTATCGGGTTCCCTTTTTCTCCCCCCCCTTGATAATTCAAGATCGTCGTTTAATTTTCGGTGAATATATTTCAGACGTTGAGGATGTGAAGTTTGTGATAAACTTCGACTATCCGTCGTGTTCGGAAGATTATGTTCATCGAATCGGTCGTACCGGTCGCAGACAGAAAACCGGAACCGCTTACACGTTCTTCACCCCGAACAATTCCAACAAAGCCAACGATTTGATTCAAGTACTCAAGGAAGCTAATCAGGTGATAAATCCGAAATTGCTCGAACTCGCCGACAGCAGAAACGGAAATTTCGGACGTTATCGCGGCGGTAAGTAAATCGTTAATAAAATTATTCGTTCGGGATACTTGGTGTGGTTTTGAAAATTTGAAGAAATCTTTCGAGATTTCGGTGGGGGTCGAAATTCCGACTGATCAAGGTTTTCGATAGGTCGATAAATCGGGTTTGAAAATAATATAAATTCATTATTTATTATAATATTAATTATTTATTATAATATTAATTATTTATTATAATATTAATTATTTATTATAATATTAATTATTTATTATAATATTAATTATTTATTATAATATTAATTGTTTATTATAATATTAATTGTTTATTATAATATTAAATATTTATTATAATATTTATTATTTATTATAATATTTATTATTTATTATAATATTTATTATTCGAAATATTTATTTTCGGATCCGGAATAAATATTATTATTTTTATTTTATTATTGTTATTATTATATAGATATAATAATAATTATAATTATTATATAATAATAATAATAATTATTATTATTATTATTATATAATTATTATTATTATTATATAATAATAATAATTATTATTATATAATTATAGTTATAATAATAATAATAATAATAATAATCATTATTATTATAACTACCTATAATTATATGATTATATAATAATAATAATAATTATTATTATTATTATTATTATTATTATTATTATTATTATTATTATTATTATTATTATTATTATTATTATTATTATTATTATTATTATTATTATTATTATTATTATTATTATTATTATTATTATTATTATTATTATTATTATTATTATTATTATTATTATTATTATTATTACTATATAATTATTATTGTTCATTCATTCATTCATTCATTTATTATTATTTTTAATTGACGTTTTGCCTTTTTTTTTTTTTATTGGATTCTACAGGAGGAGCAAGAAGTAAATGGCGAGGACGAGGTGGCGGTGGCGGTGGCGGCGGTGGCGGCGGCGGTGGTGGACGCGGCGGAGGAAGAGAACGAAGTTATTCGAGAAGTCGAAGTCGAAGCGACAGCCGAGAACGCAACGGACGGGGTGGAAAACGAAGCTACAGTCGGAGTTATTCACGAAGCCGTAGCCCCGTGAACAATCGCACAGGCAAGTTTTTTCGCGTCAAGCGAGCGATAAGAACAATCATCGAATGCATTCAATCGAGATAAGTTTTTATCGGAAAGAAAAATCAATGGCGAAAACGTCGTTTTGTCAGAAGCCCATCCAGAGAAGACCCATACAAGCTTTTCCCCGTGCTGTGAGTTTAAAAATTTCTGGATTTATTGAATTAATTGAGCTCCCCCGGATCGAATAACTCGACGAGCGTTCGAATGAGCGTTGAATTATTTTCGATATTTAGGTATGCAATGTGCATTATGGTGGTTCTTAATTTGGTGACGTCGTAATTTATCTGGTATTGTTCTCCAAAAGGAATCAACATAAATAGAAAAAAAAATTGGTCGCAATCGGGAATTTGTCGAATAATTCTGACCCACCCCTACGAGCAATCGAATTTTATAGGGGAAAATGCATGCATTTGGAATTTTGTTGGGGACATTTTTTATTACTTAAAAACTATACGTGATAAAAAAATTTTCATTTTACAATTTTGTAGGGAATTCAATGCTCTACAAAAAAGGTTTCTTGTAAAATGTTCGTGAATCTAATATTTATTACGTAATATATAATGTAATATGATTCGCAAAAAACTAGCTCAGAAAAAAGTCATTTTTTGCGAATTACGTAATAAATATTAGATTCACGAACATTTTACAGGAGACCTTTTTTGTAGAGCATTGAATTCCCTACGAAACTGTCGAATGAAATTTTTTTTATCATGTATAGTTTTGAAGTAAGAAAAAATGTTCCCAACAAAATTTTCAAATGCATGCATAATTTCATATAAAATTCGATTGCTCGTAGGGTTGGGTTAGAATTATTCGACAAATTTCCTATTGTGATCAATTTTTTTTCTATTTATGTTGATTAATTTTGAAGATCAATACCAAAGAAATTTCTACGTCACCAAATTGAGAACCATTCTAATGTGCCCGAACAATTGGCAAATCGTATGATCCCTGCTTTACTTCACATCGCGCACTCAAATTGGAGCGAGAATGCGTCGTTCTAAGGTGAGGATGAAAAAAATGAAATTTCGTTATTTCGACCAGAAAAATACAGGACGAAGAGGATTTTTTGAAAATTATTTAAAGTTCCACGAATGATTTTTTCAAAATATCATTTATATTTTGCAAGATAAATATTGAAAATTGATGATTTGACGAGCTTGTAGATGAATGTTTTTACGTACACGAGTCGCTTTTCATCCAATAATAATGATCCAAAGGACGTCGCATTGATGCTAGTTTATTCCGTAGGCTTTTTCCATGATTTTGGAATCAATCGACAGGTTTGAAACACATTAAAAAATGAAAGATAAAATTAATTAAAGATATTAAATAAAGAAATTAATAAGATTTATTAAAGATGCGAGATAAAGCAGTAAAAACCGTGCATTTTATCTTTCGACGGTTAAAAAGTTAGCTGGGAAGTTTGAGTTGCGACAAACTTTCAGCGACAAAGTTGGTCCTCAACGACTGAAGCAAGTATTTGCAAGAACTCCGATCGATTGGAGACGAATTGGCTGCTTGAATGACGAGTTTGAAGTAAAACTCGTTGAGAAGTTCACGTATTTATCCGCGCACTCTACGATTTTTATCGTTAACTCGTAACAATTGAGCAATTTACTTTTCTCCAATCGATCGGGGTTTTTGTAAAAAGTTGCTCAAGTTATCGAGGAACAATTTTGTAGATGGCAATTTGTCAGAGCTCAAACTTTCCCCCTCACTTTATTTCGTCAAAGGATGAAAAACGTGGGTTTTACTGCCGATAGAAAAATCTATTATTTTCAATGTGCTTCGAACTTATCGATTGAATGCATAATCATGGTAAAAGTCTACAGAATAAAATAGCATCCCTGCAACGTCATTTCGATCTTTATCAACGGAGTAATGGCGATTTATGTACTACAAAAAAAAATCGATTTCAGGGCTCGTTAAATCATCGGTTTTCAATTTTTATCTTGTAAAATACGAATTATATTCCAAAAATTGTTAATGGTTTTCAGATTATTTTCAAAAGATTTATCGTCATGGATTTTTCGTGGGTTGAGTTTCAGAATTTCATTTTTCATCCCGATCGGACAATACTTTCACGCGTTTTCGAATGCTCGACGAGTTATTCGATCCGGGGGATCAATTTCTTACAAGTACTCGAAATTTTGAGAAAAACAATAAAATTGTAAGTTTTTTTTTGTTGAGTTAATTTTAATGGATTTTAATTTGATTGATTATATTAAAATCGACGTTTCGACGCGAAGGAAGATAATTTCGTCAAATTATTTGATTTATTATTTTGTAATAAATATTTTTAACTCCTTTCGAATCTAAAATCGTGCTCGCAACGTAGGTTTAAATATTTTTTCACGTTTCTTGATAATTCCTCGCAAAATAATGAGATTTCACGAAAATAACCGAAAGATTTGGTTTATTTTCGTCGCTTCCGATATATTCGTTCGTTCCAACAAAATTCGGAGCAACAAATTGAAAGCAGTAAATTCTGTACGACGAAAAAAACGATTAATCTCCACAATAACATAAAAATCGATAGAGTTATCTTTTCCCCTCCTCAAAATTGTTCTGAAATTCGCTCAAATTTTTCAAACATTTCAAACCTTTAGTCGAATGATAATTAATATAATATATATAATAATAATATTAATAATTATTAATAATAATAATTATAATTAGAATTATTATTATTATTAATAATAATAATAATATTAATATTAATATTATTATTATTATATTATATTATTATTATTAATAATAATAATAGTTATATAATAACATAATAATATAATACGAGAACGTTAATATAGTTAATATAGTTATTAATAATAATAATAATAATTATTATTATTATTATTATGATTATTATTATTACAATTAATAATACTAATATTTATATAATTATATTAATATAATTGGGTCACTCGTGCCTTGTCGCCATGATGCGTTCTTTGCGTCATTATTTGTTCATACGATTTTATTTTCTAACCCTTCACCGTTATACTACCGTATAATATCACGACCGTCATTGGATTGTGATGGGTGAGTGAGGTCAAATCCACCCAGCCAATTTTCAAAAAACGATTGTCAGCTAACTATCCGTCCGAAGTGGTTGAAAAAAATTACAGAACATGCTTCGAACATTCTAGATGATGCACGAAGAGTTTATTCATGAGAAATAAAACGGCGACGTGGTAAAAAAAATTCATAACAGATGAAAACGGAAAGAAAAATCGCCGGTCGTCGATTGATCGACTGGTATATCCCACCCAGTGTGACGGTGAAGGGTTTAACCAAATTGTATTGCAGCAATATAATAATTGATCCTTTTACTAAGAAAATTTATGAGAAGTCATCCATTTTAGACAATTGTTTGTAGTATTTTTTAAAACTTTAACATACTTTTTAAAGCCCCAGACACAGATCGATCCATCTTACAACGATAAGCTGCCAAAAACAATATCCCGTTTACGTCACGTTTCATAACACGACGAAAGAACATCGACATTACATCACACAACAAAATATCCCATGAAAAAAATATCACACAGACAATATATCACATTAAAAAATATAACACCCGTGAAATATCGTAAAACAGGTTAAAAAAATTTCAATAGTGTATTCTCGTAATTTAACAAATCATAATGACAAATAATTGTCATTGTCATCAACAATGAGAAATTATATGCAATGCTAAATAACCTAAATAAAATAACAAATAATCCAAATAATACCAAACCAAAAGTTGGCTGAAGGTTTTACAAATTGAAAAAAAAAAGTTTATTTTTCGCTGTAATATTTTTTCATCCGATAATCACATGCGTGAGATATTTATTATTCTGACATTTTTCGATGTGACATCTTTTCAATGTGATATTTCGTCGATATGGTCTTCATCACGATTTATGATCTTACGTCCGTGATATTAAATCGTGTGATATTTAAACCGTTACATCATGTTAACTGTCAAAAATATTCCGGACTGAGGATTAACGTTGAAGTTTCGTTAATTTTCAGAAGTAATTGGAAAAAGCTATTGGAGCAGCGAGAGATGATCTTTCTCGGATTCTCGGCGGCAAATTTGCGACGGCGATAATCCATTGATTAGCGATACGACGAACACGCGTAGCTGTGTGTCAACCACGGATCAGCTACGTAATCAACGACGATTTGTGCAAAACAACGTAAAAATATCGACAAGCGACTGAAAAAAAATCATCGATGCTCATCATCGCGCCCTCGAAAGTTTTTACCTCGACACACGCGGAAAAAACGATGAAACGAACACGTACACAAACACACACACGCAAACTTCTTATCACATTTTGCTCTACTCGCAACATTTAATGTCATTGTCGTTTGATTAAAAATTCTATTTTAGCTAATAACAACGGAATTTAAAATAAATAAATGAATAAAATTGTTTAGTATCCAACTGGCTATCCATTCCTCTACATTTACATTTAATTGTAAACGAATTCATTAATGTGTACAGTATTTAATGCGATTGTAACAAATAAAATTTTGTTGAACATTCATACATTCGAATATCATGAAATGAATCTTAATTTACGCGTGTATGTATGAATATTAGGGTGTTTTCTTAAAAAAAAGATTGATAAAAAAAAAGATGTTCTCGATCGAACGATTTTTAGGAGTTATCTTGATTTTTTTTAAGTTTTCGCGTTTGAAGATGGAAAAATAAATAAAAGTACAACCCTTTAAAATCTTCCGATCGAGCTAATCGTTCTTCACGATTTTTCGGAAGCGAGATACTTTGGAATCAATTAGTGTCGAGAAAATAAAAAAATGTATCCGATTTAAAAAAAATATATATATGTGTCATTCTTTAGAAACCCGACACACTTGTGGACCTCATAATGCTCGATCGCCTTGTAACTTTGATATTCATTTATATGTGTCAAACAGAGGACACTCAATTTTTTTCAGATTTTTCAAACGACATTTATGTCCCATAAAGGTCATTGATCTTTTGGCACTTTTTTCAAATTTTAACTTATAAATGAATTTTTTCAGCGTATCAACGTGGGGAAAAAAAATTCCGGACAGAATAGTTTTTATTGTAAAAAATTCTCAGCTTTTCAATGAAAATATTGCCGATCCAATTCGTTTTCAGAAAAACACTGAAAAATGCGAAAACAAATTGAAAAGTCGTTTTTCGTGATAAGTCTTGAATTTAAGATCAACAAAAATATTTTTTTCGGATTCCTTGCGTCGTTTTACATATTCAGTGAAGTTTTTAGACTGGGAAAAGTAACTTGCTCCTGGGGCACTGGAGCAATAGTTTCGGTAAAAGAAACGAGAATTTCAAAAAAAGCCACCCAATTTTTATCATGTTTTTACGTTTTTTTTAACCAAAACTATTGCTCCAGTGCCCCAGTTGCTTACCCCAGTCTAAAAATTCACTGAATAGGTAAAACACCGCAAGGAATCTGAAAAAAAATATTTTTGTTGATCTTAAATTTAAGGCTTATCACGAAAAACGACTTTTCAATTTGCTTCCGCATCTTTCAGTGTTTTTCTGAAAACGAATTGAATCGGCAATAGTTTCATTGAAAAGCTGAGGATTTTTCACAAAAAAAAACTATTCTGTCCGGAATTATTTTTTCCGCGTTGATATGCGGAAAAAATTCATTTATAAGTTAAAATTTGAAAAAATGACAAAAGATCAATAATCTTCATGGGACATAAATGTCGTTTGAAAAATCTGAAAAAAATTGAATGTTCTCTGTTGGACATACATAAATGAATATCAAAGTTACAAGGCGATCGAGCACTATGAGGTCCACAAGTTTGTCGGGTTTCTAAAGAATGACACATATGTTAAAGTGTTTACAGGAAGAAAAGAATTTATGATTTTCGCGGCATTGAATTATTTTAAAGTTTCTTGATTGCGCAGAATCACGAAGAAAAAATAGCCCGATCGGACAATTTTAAGGTGTTATCCGATTTTTTTAAATCTTCAAACGTAAAAACTGAAAAAATCGGGACAACCCCTAAAAATCTTCTGATCGGTGTCGTTTTCCCGCAAACGGAAGCGTTTTACGGAAGCAAAATACTTTTAAAATAGCCGAGTGCCGAGAGAATGGGAATTTTTTTGTTTGTCGACGAGACACCTTAATAGATGTATAGTCGTATTCCAGGGAAGTTCAGGAAACCTGGAATTTTCTCGAACACTCGTGCACCTTCGTATATACATGGGGCATTCCATGACATGTCGATCAAGATCCGGCGATAATTTTTCAGATCGTTTTCATAATTTTTTATTCGAAAGTACTCATAAAAAAAAAACGAACTCAATTTTTTTCAAATAAAAAAAAAATATTTTTTTAGATGTTTTGAAAATTAAAATTTTTTTTAAAAAAACGTCCGCTTTTTTTTGCCTGAAAAAATTCACAGAACTCTTATAAATTATAAGAAAATTTTCAAACGCTATTGCAAGATGAAGCTTTCAAAACTACCGGAGAAAAATAATAAAAATCAAAAAATTGTATGTGTGACAAATGCAGTACCAATATTTGTTGGCGGATTTTTTTATTTTTATTTTTTTTCTCCGGTAGTTTTGAAAGCTCCATCTTGCAATAGCGTTTAAAAATTTCCTCATAATTCATAAGAATTCTGTAAATTTTTTCAAACGAAAAAAAGCGGACGTTTTTTTTTTATTTTTTTGATTTTCAAAAAAACATCTCAAAAAATATATTTTTAAAAAATTTGAAAAAAATCAAGATCGTTTTTTTCGATGAGTACTTTCGAATAAAAAATTATGATAACGATCTGAAAAATTATTGCCAGATCTTGATCGACATGTCATGGAATACCCCATATATATATATATGTCTTTAGATACATGTATCTAAACGTACATATCTATATATTGGAAGTGCGCGGTTGTTCGGGAATATTCCACGTGTCCTGAGCTACCTTGCAATATCACCGCTCTATCGATTTTTCGAGACTCGAGAATCCAGTCTGCACCGGAGAACCTTCCAGCAACTACGATTATTCATTGATTCGGTTTTTGCAAGACTTGCAAAAAATTAAAATAAACGTAATCCGCCATTTTTCGCTATCGTCGCAATTTTTTTCTTTTTTCCAAAATGATCAGCATTTTATCGTTTTTTTTTTTTTTCCAATTTTCGTAGGAATACAGCTCGAGTCATATGCAATATTGGCAATGGAATGAGGATACCTAAAATAAAATACATTCACAAAGGTAGAATCATCGAAATCTCGCCCCTGAACTACAATTTTATGCGTCAATTATCTGCAATGTTTGAAACATTCATTGCAACAACGTATTATAATTCTTCTGAATTTCATGACAAAATTATTTATACAGATAAAAAACCGGAAGTTTCTTTTTTATTGGTAACGAAAAAATAGACAAAGCAATGCATTTTTTATTCCCCGAACTTGAATATAGAATCTATTAATTAAATATTATTTTCCAACTTCATTAAAAATTTTACAATAAAATCTGATCAAATCGACGATCTCATCGACCCAAAACAACAATTTATTATCTAAAATTTCCAGAAAGGTCTCCAAACATTTCCATGGCTCCAATGACCACAATACCGGGTGTCCATCAGATCCAAAAAACGCACCCCCCCCCTCCTCCAAAATTGATCCTTCAAAACAAAGGGAAACAAATCGTTCGTGAATTTTCCATTCCGTCGTTATCACAATCCCAACGACGAAATATCGCAATGATAAAAGCATTTTCTTTCCCATAGTACCATCGTCGCCATGAGTGTGAGCTGTTGGCCCTCGCTATCACGTACCTTCCCTGCCATCCGTATAATTCGAAACGGATATCGGTTGCCATAAGTATTAATCGAACACAATCGCACGCAGCATCAGCGTTACACGCTCGGTGTCGTCAATAATCGACACATACACGCGGACCGATAATGCCGCGAGAAAAAAATGTAATCGCAATAAAAAAAGATAAATCTACCGGGTGGTTCTAAAACTTTCTCTCTCTGCTCAAACCTGATTGGCAGAAATCATCTATACTCGCTAATTTCGACCAATCAGCTTCAAGTGCAACAACAAAGCTTCAAAACCGCCCACAATCTCCTCTCTTTCCATTGCAATAACAATTTTTCTCCCCGCACAATCGTTCCACATGCATAAGTCGATGCAACACACCTCGAAAACATGGCCACACACACGAGCTTCCATTTTGTCGTGGCAAATTTTGCCCGTGCGCGAACTCGCCTGCGCAAACGTTCCAACGCCCGAGAGAGTGCGTAAACCAACGCAAAAACGAAAAAAAAACAAGAATAAACGAACGAAGCAAAAAAAAAAAAACAAAGCAAAAAGAAAAACCCCCCCAGAAAGCGAAAGCCGGGGAAGATCGATTTTGGTCGAAGCTCGACGATTGGCGGACGTCGAGAGCACGTCGAACGCCGATTGGTCGTGGTTGGGTCACGTGATCTTTCTGCAAAGCTCACGTGATGAGGTATCGAGAGTTAACGTTGCCCAGTCGCCCGTTTCCGTCTTCCCAGTGCCTGTCAGCCATTGTAGCTCTGTTCGCCGGGTCCTCAGGGTAAGTTTTGACGAAGATTTTCCATTCGACGAAACTCTTCTCGTTTGCCAATTAATTAATTCGTCACGAAACAAATATTTCATCGATTCGTGCGATCGAATCCGCGAATTAATTCACGCAAAACGAATGCAAACGGCGACGTTGGCGACGAAACCAATTCTTCGCAGGGATAAGAAATAAAAACGAACGACTTTTTTTTTTTTTCTTTCTTGATTTATTTTTCCTAGGTTTGATTGGTACAGGCTAACACCGTTTCTAAGTGGCGAGTGATAGAGAGAGAAAGAGACGGACGTAGACGGAGAACTAATAGGTCAGTTGCGTGTTTAAAGAAGCTGCGCGACGCTGTACGATACAAGATGTACAGTAACGGATACACCAATCAAACTTCGTGAGTATTGTTTCGACACGTTCGTTTATTTGTTTGTTTTTTTTTTATTATTTTTTATTTGTTTCGTTTGAATTTGTTTGATCGAATTTGGGATGAATCGTTTCGGGAAAATGAACGGATGGTGGACGGTTGAGACGGGTTTTAGTTGGATGGTTTTGCGGTACGGCCCGTGTCAGACACGGTCGATAATTTCACCGAACGATTGCTGCAGTTACCCCAGGATTCGTGCAACCGACCGTCAGCCGCCATTTTGTAGATCGATCTTTTATTACTCACGCACACATTTGTTCTTCACATGTGTGTGTGTGTGTGTGTGTGTGTGTGTATATATAAGTTTCGAGGAGATTCTGGGCGCTGTTGGAAAATAGTTCCAACGGTTTTGCATGTCGAAGATGTGTTAATTGTAAGACATTGGAAATATTCAATGACTGCTTATGTATTGGCCCAATGGATAAACAATGACACATTGGGTCGGGATATTGCTGGAATGGTTATTGAATCGTTGAAGTTTGAAATTTTGTTTGTCAAAGTTGAGTTTCTGGGGGGGGATTTTTTTTATGACGAGTCGGAGGATTTTTTTGTGCAGGATTTGGAGGGGTTTTTTCTGATTGATGGTCCATTGATCTGATGGTTGGATGCAGGGGCAATCTTGGGGCAAGATGGATTTTTTATTTTTTTCGAAAAATTGTTTTTTGAATTTATTCATTGAGATATTAATTTTGGGTTGTATTCGAAGATATCGAAGAATATGAGTTTGAAGAGATATTTTTCTGTATTTTTTGTTCTTTAATCGAGGGTAATAAAAATGAGGAAATGGAAATTGCAAAGATGAGAACTTCCTGAGATTGGCTTTGGATATGATGTAATTTTTTTTGTTTGTAAACATTTGAAGGATGAAGGATTTTTAAAGTCTCGATGGATCCATATTAAAAAATCGCTGCAATTGAAAATTTGAGGAATGATAGTTCTCGATGGAATAATGATACATGAATTATTTCATAATTTTTCATTACGTAATTTAGTAGTTATAAATTTATGAATTTAACACGGTCGATTGTGGAAAAACAGCTTATGCAGACGTTAATGGTTGCAAAACGAATGGATCTAAATCGCCGTAAATTCTGAAAAAATTATATCATCAAGATTGAGGATCGACAGATCGATTATGCTTAGTTTCAAATAAATCGACTGATTAATTGTCCAGAAATTAATTAAAGTAACTAGAAGTATCGCCTGAAACGGTTGAAACAGTTGTACAGTCGCTGACAAAACGTCAGTCGACCACGCGCCAATATCGTCCAATTTGTCTTCAATTATTATTAAAAGTGGTAAATAAACATTTCTACGTGTTAATTTATCATGAGTTCAGCTATTTGTATGGCTAAACATGTAGAACATGTTCTAGACTCGTAAATCCATGATTCACCCATTTTGGACTAACTTTTTGTTCAACTATCCATCCAGTAAGACCTCAAAGGGTTGACAAGATTTTATAAAAAATACAAATTGTCAAGAAAAGAAAATAATTTCACTCAATTATGAATGCAGCTTAAGTATAAATATTGATCAGTGATTTATTTATATCTTTTGAAAATTACATATTGCATGAAAACCACAGCAAGTGTTTTTAGTAATATATTTATTGTTATGAAAATAGTTAAATCACAATCTAACAGTGTCATAGAGACGTTTGAGTCAAGGTGAAACACGCACCGTTGCGAGGGGTGTAGAGCTAATGGCACTTGCCGCCGTCAACCATTGAGAATATATCTCTACATACATATTTATATCGCCTTGACCTAGACAGGGCTACGAATTGTCGCCGCTAAAAATTAATTCGTGGCTTCCTGTCGATCGGTTAAAAACTTTAAAACAATTTGTAAAAAAAAAAAAGAACAAAAAAGAGTCGAAAAGAACAATAGAAAATTGTTAGATGACGGTAGTTTTCCGGATTTAATTGATTTTTCTATCAAAATAATAGAAATCCAGTGTACAGCAGCTGTTCACATTGAAGAGTCGTTTTTGACGTTTTCATTTCCACACAGAAATAGAACTCGCCCATTTTCTCGTGCCTTCTAAATCTCTCTAGACTCTATAAACTTGCCAAAAGGAAAAAAAAGCTCACAATCACACGTGAAAATTCACGTTTCGACATCAAATTCGGATTAAAACACAATCGCATTCCTCGAAACTTTATATAATGCGCAATATATATATTTTTTGTTCTTGCAAATACCTCAAAAACAAGAAAAAAAAGTACCAAAAAAATTATATCCCAGTAGCTCGCGTAACGAAAAAAAATCCAAACTCAAATAAAATAATTACCAAATTCAAATGAAATTTTAAAAAAAATCTCGAATCAAATAAAATAATTATTGATTATAATTAGTAATTTTACTTATTGATCAATAATGAATTATTACATTATAATTAAATTATATTATTGATAATTTATTAATTCTTATATTATAATTAATTAATTATATTATTATTATTATGATTAATTAATTAATTATATTATTATTATTATATTATATTATATTATTATTAATTAACAATAATTAATTATTAATCAATCGATTATCAATCAGTTAAAGCAAAAACTACGAAATCATTGATAAAAATAAAATCAACAAAAATAATTCGAACATAAACTGTGCAATAACAAAAAGCGGGTGTGGGTATAAAAGCTCGATTTTTGTGGGTGTACGAAAATAGCCAAGACCGCGGATTTGTGCCAAACCGAGTGGCGAGAGTTGCATTGGTTTGAGATTGGATCTGTGTCAGTTACAGACCGAGGGGCAACAGGGATTATGGCAACAGAAATGGCAATGGAACGTACTGGAACAGCCAGCAACAAAATCACAACGATTACGGAATGAAGAAGCAGAATCAAAAAAAATGTCCGGGCGATCAATTGAAAAAACCAAATTGGGACATGACGTCGCTTCCCGTAATAACGAAAAATTTGTACGTTCCCCACGCTAACGTCCGTGGTCGTACTTCGGACGAGGTCACCAAGTATCACGCCGGCAAAGAAATTACGGTTAAGGGCAACAACACGCCTTTTCCGATTCAAGCTTTCGAGGAAAGCAATTTTCCCGATTACGTTATGCAAGAAATTCGCAAACAGGGCTTTCAGGAACCAACCGCGATTCAAGCCCAAGGATGGCCAATCGCTCTCAGCGGTCGTGACATGGTGGGAATTGCGCAAACTGGATCCGGAAAAACTCTTGCAGTGAGTATGAATATATATATATATATATAATATATATAAAATACATATAAAAAATATATTTAAATATATATTTTTATATATATAAAAAATTGTTCATTTCTCTATCGAAATTCGACTGTGGTTTTTTTCTCTCTTTAATTATTTAAAAAAATCTTACGATTTGACTGATCTTATGAATGACTTTAATGTCCATGATTAAATATTAAAAAAATATTTTATGTTTATTTATTAGTCAGAAATGTGCGAGCTTGTCGAAGGATTTTTTAGTTGTAGAAGTCATTGTTCGAAAAGAGACGGATGTTGATGGATAAATAATGAAGCGTGAAAATAAAATTTGGCTCATGGAAAAAAACATTTTGCTATTTCTGAATTCTAGGATTTGGAATAGGTTTTTATTTCATTTTACATTTGTCGGCGAATAAATTCAACTATTGTTTGAAAAAATATTTTATTATCATTCTATGATTATTTATTTATCATAAATGATTGAGTTTGTCAGGAATTTCTCGAATCGTACAATTTATTGTCCGAAAAATAACCAATGTTGATGAAACAAAAAAATAATAGCCCGTAAAAATTGCAATTGGCTTATTTAAAAAAGACATTTCGCAATTTCAGTATTTCGAATACATTCCAATTATATTTTACCTTAATAGGCGAATAAACTTACCTATTTTTTTTTCGTTATTATTTTCTTTATTTCATAATTATTTCATGATTTTATATTTATTCATAAATACGTGAACTTGTCGAAAAAAATTTCAAATTATAGAATTTATTATTCAAAACGACAACAATGTTGCAGTAAAAATAATATCCCGTGCAAATAAAATTTGGCTCATGGAAAAAACATTTCAAACCATAATTGAATGATAATTCCGAGTTTGGTAATTTTTAAATAAACATCAATCGAACTTTTGAAGGTGGGTGGAGCCGATTCATCGACCACCCCGAGACTTTTATAAGAGTAATACATTTGCTTTCACGCTAAAAAACCACTACGAATAAAATTTCTGAGCGGTCGTGATTTTCTTTCTTTTTTTTCCCACAACTGATTCACAAAAACTCACGAATCTTCATTCTATCGAAATAATTCGACTTCCATCGATGAATTTTCGATCGTCAATCGGTAAAATTTCAATCACTTCCGGCCGCAAAGTCTCACAAAAACATTGGAACAAAAAATGTCAATATACATGCATATACAGGTCATTTCACGCCACCTTTAATCCGTCCGTCCGACGATTTTCATCCAATTTATTCGAATAACTTTCAATATTCAAACATCCCGGGGTCCCACTCCCCCCAAATCAATCTCAAACACCCCGCACACCCTCCTCAAACAACCACAAACAACACGAGACCCTGTCATTCTCCCCCCCACTCCTTATTTCCAAATTATCCAAACAATTTCACCATAAAAAATTCGCCAAAAAAAAAAAATCAAATAAGCCCCAACATTCCCCCTATTTTTTTCCCTTCAATCAATCTCAACCTCATCTCAATCAAAATTCAAAAACGATCCAAACAACCCTCTCGCCCCATCCCCAAAAAACCCCCCTCAAAAAAAAAAAAAAAAAAAAAAAACATCAAACCCAACAACAACAAAAATCATTCTAAAATTACGTAAAAAACCAAAATCCTGTCAAAAATACCTAAAAAAACCAAAAAAAAAAAATAATTGCAGTACATCCTACCGGCGACGGTTCACATAAACAACCAGCCACGTCTGAGCCGTGGCGAAGGTCCGATAGTCCTCGTGCTCGCTCCAACCCGCGAGCTCGCCCAACAAATCCAAAGCGTGGCACGTGATTTCGGTTCGTCCTCGCGAATCCGCAACACGTGTATCTTCGGGGGTTCCCCGAAGGGTCCTCAAGCCCGCGATCTCGAACACGGCGTGGAAATTTGCATCGCCACACCCGGACGTTTGATCGATTTTCTCGAAAAAGGCACCACGAATCTTCGCAGATGTACTTATTTGGTTCTCGACGAAGCCGATCGTATGCTCGACATGGGATTCGAACCGCAAATTCGCAAGATAATCGAACAAATAAGACCCGATCGACAAGTTCTCATGTGGTCGGCAACTTGGCCGAAAGAAGTTCAAGCCTTGGCCGAAGATTTTCTAACCGATTACATACAAATAAACATCGGTTCTCTGACTCTCGCGGCCAATCACAATATCCGACAAATAATCGAAATATGTCAAGAACACGAGAAAGAAACCAAATTATCCGGATTATTGCGCGAAATCGGTTGCGAACGTGGCAACAAAACAATAATATTCGTGGAAACGAAAAAAAAAGTCGACGAAATAACGAAAGCGATAAAACACGACGGTTGGTCGGTAATTTCCATTCACGGTGACAAATCACAACCCGAACGCGATTACGTCTTGTCGGAATTTAGAAATGGCAAAACAGCGATACTCGTGGCAACCGACGTGGCGGCACGTGGTTTGGACGTCGAAGACGTCAAATACGTCGTTAATTTCGATTATCCTCACAGTTCCGAGGATTACATCCACAGGATAGGTCGAACCGGACGTTGTCAAAGCGCCGGTACCGCATACGCTTATTTCACCCCCAACAACGCTCGTCAAGCCAAAGAATTGATATCGGTACTCGAAGAAGCCGGACAAGTTATTAATCCACAATTGGCGGAATTGGCTAATTCCCAACGAAATCAATTTGGCAAAGGACGTCAACGTTGGAGCAACGCTCGTACGACGAAGGACAACAATTCAACCGGAAGTCCACGCAACAATTCGAGTCCCACTGGAGCCGGTGGTTGGCAAAATCCTCACAATTCCATGCACGAACGTGGAATGTTGCGTCAAACAAATAGTTTTATGAACAATCGTCAGAATAATTATCAAAACGGTTATCATCAACAATCCCAGCAACATCAACAGATACAGCAACATCATCAGCAACAACAACAACAACAGCAACAGCAGCAGCAACAACAGCAGCAACAACAACAGCCTCAACATCAGCAGAGACAGACTAATGGTTATGCCAATGGTTATCAAACCAGTGGAAACAATTGTCCCAATGGTTATCAACAAAACGCCGGTGGTGCACCGAGATATCAAGGACGCGGGGGTGGTGGTTATCAGGGTAATCGCATGAACAATCGTCAAAACAATTACGGAGCCAGTCCGAACGGACAGGGAATGTATTCCATTCCACCGCCTTTCATGATGCCTTCGGGTGGACACACGGATTCAAGCATTCAAAGCTTGGTCAATAACAAATTCTTCCAAACTAATCGACCACCGCCGGCTGCCAACGCTTGCGCTTATCAATCAATGGGTTACGGACAATTCCAAGCTGTACCGCCCTATGCTTATCCTTATCAACCGACGCCCGTGCAACAGTGACGCTTCACCAGAGGTAAAACAATCGCTGCGGGTGATAAGTAAGTCGAAATAAAAAATTTTGAAAAAAAAAAAAAGAAAAAAAAATCGAATGAAGAAAAGCAGAAAAAAAATTTAAAATAAAATACATACTATGATAATCACGAATATGTTGTGTAAAAAACGGATTCGTATTGGAAATTTGAACGTCGTTCGTGAGAGGAGAAAAAGAAAAATGAGAGAGAAAGGAAAAAACGAACGATTGATTGATTGGAGGAAATAATGATAATGATGATGATGATGAAGGATTGATAATGATAATTGATAAGATTTTTTGGGTCGCGAGTGTCATTGGAGAATTCGCGGTATTTTTCAATATGTTATTAAATGTAAAACGATTCGAAGGTTTGTTCGAATTTGAATTTGAATTAATTCTTTATTGATTGTAACTTGTCTGGAATGTTGCGAAAAGTCGAACGGTGGAAAAAAAAGGGCGGGAAAAAATTGAGATGATTTTTTCGCGAATTGGGGGAATTTTTTTGCGATGTGGAGGATGATAACGGGTGCTGATCGACGATCGATCGATCGGCGCGCGCGCGATCGTGAAGAGATTACGATTTTTCTCCGCGAGAAAACGAAAAAAAAAAAAAAAATTGATCGAGGAGAATTTATTTGCGATGTTTGCGAAACTCGTCGATATTTTGCGGGTTAAGGGGGGGGGGGGGGGATCGAACCGTTCAACGAACAGGCACATTCCAGCCGAGTCTTGATGTAGCTATAGCTCGATAGTGAGGGTATAATATTGATATAGTAATAATTGAGAAAAAAAACAACATAATAATATTAATAATAATAAGAAAAATCAACAAAAAAAAAAAAAACACAAAATATTTGGCAATGACCACAATTGTAGTTGAACGATGGTCATTCGTATGGTATTTGACTAGTAATCTCCTCGCGATAACTATGTAAAACTTACCTGTATGCTTTTCTGAAATGCACGAAACATATGGAAGGGGGGGTAGGGAAGGGGTTTTTTTTTTGGGGTGGGTTTAGTTTAATAATTTATGATTTATTTATATGTTCACGCGCATACGCCGGCGAAGCTCCATGAAGAAGTGATAAATGATTTGTTTTTTTTTTTTTTTTTAAACCAGGCCTTTTGCATACAAAATTAAAAAACCGTGCGCCCAATTATTATTAACGCGAGATGCGAGAGAAAAAAAACATGGGAAAATAATAATGATAATAATAATGGAGAAAAATGAATGATAATTAATTTTGGGACGGTGACACAACCGTGAATTACGAGGAAAAAGAAAAATAATAATTACGTTCGTGTCCACGAGGATTCGCCCGAATTATTTCGCGATTATCGAAGTTGCCCTGACGCAGCTTTCAACGTTAGAGCGGTCGATTGCTGACCAGTCGCCTGATTAAAGGAAAGACGTTAAAGAAAAAAATAAAAATGAAAATAAATGCGAGGCAAAAGCGATGAAATACAGGAAATTAATTCGTTGAATGACGTTTCGGAGAGAAAGAGATTGTGAGAACGTGAAAAGATTGGGAGGGAGAGAGGGTGAGACTAACGTGAAAATGAAAAAAAAAAAAAAATGAAGATAAAAAGATAAAAATAAAAATAAATCGGGCGCGTAGTCACATGGCTGTGCATCAAAGAGCTAAGCTCGGTATCTTATTTTTGTATGGAAGAAGAATGAGGAAACGAAGAAAGCGTTGATTTGTTGATGGACCAACGAATGAATGATATTGAAGAATTAAACAAGAGAAGGAGAAAAAAAAAACAAAAAAGAAAGAAAGAAAAAGAAAATCAATGTTGTTTGATATTTATGCAACTGGCCACCGAGTGGTCCTCGCTTTGCACGCCGTCGTGCCGGCCACGTGCGAGCTGGCCGCGAATCGAATGTCCCAATAAAAAAAATCGTAACTGTTTTTTTTTTTTTTTTTTAAATCATTATTTTATTTAATTATTATTATTTTTTTTTTTTTAAATTTAATTTCTTCCCGTTAATAAGTTCAACGAGCGGCGGCGAATAATGAAGATTCGACGACTTTCTTACGTTTAGCGAATATGAGGAAGAGGAAAAGAGTGGAAGAGAGAAGAAAAAAAAACGAGAAAGGAACAAACGAGAGTTTTGATTGTTACGATATACATAAATGTTTATAATGCCGCATATGATACTACTATTTACCGCAACTATTATAATACAGCTACGGCTAATTACTATATTAAAAAGAAGCGAGAGAAAGAACGAAAGAAAGAAAGAAAGAGAAAGAGAGAGATGGAAAAGAATAAACGATAAAACGTTATTATATTAATCACACGGAACATTACGGAGACTAGCAGACGTGCGCGCGTTGCGTTTTGCGTTTAAAATTCGCTTAGATACTTGAAACATAAATAGAAGAAGAAAAAAAAAATAGAAAAAAAAATTGGAACTAACGCGAAAAAAGTTAATCGTCCGACGAAAGAACGTTAATTAATTTTTTTTTCTCGATCAATTGATTTTCCTCGAAAGTTTAATTGCGCAAAATAATTTTTCCGCCACAAGTTGTAGGTATTTACAACCCAGTTTCTAGCAAAACAATCCCGGGCGAGCCTCCAGTTTTCCTCGAACATCGACGTATTAAAAATAATAATAATAATAATAATAAATAATGATAAATGAATAAACAACGTCGTATCCTCCCCTCCCCCTCGATGCCCTCCCCTCAATCGCGATTCTCGAGTATTTCTCTCGAGATTTTTTCTTTCTCTTTTTAATTTCGTTCAATCGAAAAAAATACGATTCAATACGAAAAAAAAAAAACAACAAAGTAATTAATAATCGAGCTACGCTCGAACTCTCGCTTTGCTCGGATTTGCCGTCCTCGATTCGCGCCGCGATTAATAAAATGATGGAAAATGTGGACAGGCTGAGGCTCAATCCGTCGAACTTATCCCCATCGAGAAACATTTCTTCTCTAATTCGATTATTTTTTATTTCATTTGATTTTTTAATTTTTTATTTTTGTGTAGAATTTTTTTTTTTCTTCGTTTCCTTTTGTTTTACTTCATTCGTGATTAATCGTTTATTTTCGTTGTACGTAGAATTGTGTAACGGCGTTTGGTTGCAATTACGTTGCAACGGCGTTAAAAACGCGATTACTTGCAACTCGTTCGGTTTCTTCGAGGCATTTTGCAATCGTATAATTCTATTTTTTTTTTGTTTTTTTTTTTTTTTTCGTCTCACGTTGGATGATCCACCGATCGATACGTCCGTCCCCTATTGTTCGGATCTTGATCCTCTCTTTATTGTCGCGTTGAATTAAATTCCTCGCGTCTCGATCGACGCGCAACGTTCGGGAATTATTTAAAGAATTAAAAAAAAAAAAAAAAGAAACGATAAGAGAAAACGAACGAATAGGAATTAAAACGACGACAAAAATGCGAAAGAGAAGGATTTAAAATAGTACAGAGTGTCGAAAAGTCTGGAGGCTCCCGCACATTTGTGTATTACCGCTATCGAATATTTCGATGTTGATCCCGCGCGATTTTCGTAATTCGACGTTGAATTTTCATAAACGCGAAAAAAAATAAATAAATAAATAAATAAATAAAACGTAACGAATATTTATTAATTTCGGACAGTCAGCCAACGAATTAATTAATTCTTTCCCCGATCAGTCGCAAATTACGACAGACGATTATTCAAACTTGTTTATTTATTTTTATTTTTTTCAGTCGTACATTCCGTTTCGATTATTCGATCGAGTAATACAGGAAAAAAATTCGATAAACGAATTCAAAGTTTTTGAATTGATTGGAACGAATATTCCGGCCTTTTTTTTTTTGACAAACGTAATTTTCCCGAATGTGCGTGAACGTTTTTCTTCGTACGATTGTTATTATTTTCTTCACGAACGTTTCAATAATTATGGGGGTTAAAAAAATTGAAAAAAAAAGAAAAAATTAACATACAAGAAAAAATATTAAATTACGAGAACATACGAGAAATAATTCGTGGGTTGTCGCATTGTCGTATCGATAGCGGATTTACGCGTAGTTCTGTGATATGTAATAATCTAGCGCATAGAAATCCACTGTTCTATCGTGCAACATGGTTAAAAATAGGGAACGTATCTCATTCAATTTTATAATATGTGGTATAATCATATCATGTTATCTCGATGCAAATATCCTGCTGTCGATTGGGCAACGATGAGTTTGAAGAGAAAACAAAATCAGGGGAAAAAAAATAAAATAAAATAAAATAAGAACCAGCGAGGAAGTTAAAAGAAGAAAAAAAATAACGAAAACGTTGATTAAAATTAAGGCGATTATTTCCGTGAGTCTCCCCCCGCCCCCCGAATAGGTCCAACCGTTTTGAAACACGTTAAAAAAAAAAGAAAAAAACAATAATAATTTAACAAGAATAATTTTAAAAAAAAAATTGGGGCTGCGATGAGAACCTCTGCTAAATCGATATTCTTATCGTACACCGATCGTTAAGGGTATACACTATAATAGCTGTAGCTGAAAATTATTTTTTAACATAAGAAAAAAAAATGAAAAAAAAAAAAAATCGAATGAACCCAATCAACGTTGACGAAGTTTGTCGGCAATCGTCGCATCTGAAAAAAAAATAAAATAAAAATAAATGTGCATCTCGTATGCAATTGCGCAGTGTCCCAATCATCAACGATGAATAAACACACGCGTAATTAATTTACGAGACACTTCCTGATACACAAAAACACGTACACACGACACAAACGAAAAGAAAAGAAAAAAAAAAATATTAAAAAATACGACAGTGCGATTAGCGTGTTGCGAACTAATGAGAAAGATAGGCGTGCTCACCGAAAAAAAAAAATAGTATTTTCCCATTTACCCTCAGAAGTTAACAAACGAAGCTGCCAGCTGTTAAAATGGCATCGTACGAGAACGAAAAAAAAATAAAATAAAAAATGCAATTTTTCATCTGACGCTACTTCGAGAGCATTCGTCTTCTATTTATATTCGCGAATAAATAAATTTAAAAAAAAAAAAATGAAACAAGATATTAATAAAATAATGAGAGAAAAAAAAAACGATGAAGTAAGAAAAAACACAACACACGATTAAAATGTGGTGTGCGCGTGTGTCGCGTCCTCAGTAAGCCGGTGTAAGTTGATTCGTAAATGTCCAACGATGGTTTGACAATTGCTAATTAAAAACTCGAGTACCTTCAAATAATTATGCTGAGCGCTGTGATATCGCGTACATAAAAAAAAAAAAAAAAAGAAAAGTTTTTAATTACTTCTAAACGTAAATACGCATAACTTGTAATGTTAATGATGAAAACTATTATCTCCTTTATACAAGACTGAAAAAAAAAATAAAAGAATAAACGAAAAATAAATGAAACTTTCGCCAATTCGAATGAATAAACGAGTTTAGCCAGCGATGAGCAAAAAACCCTGAAGAGTTTTCACGTAATTCATAAATATTACACGACTTGTATTGTTGAATAATTGCAACAACTATATTTTATACTATGATTCGATGATTCGGTCGCGATCACAAGGCTGTAAAAACTTATTGCGTTAGTTCGATAACGGGAACACTTTTTTCGTCTTGTAACAATTTTTCACGTTGAAAAGAAAAGTAATGAATAAATAAAACCGGAGAAAAAAAAATAAAAAAATAAAAACGTAATAACGATAAAAATATATATATCGAAGAAAATGAATCGAAAGACGTTTTAAAAAAAAGTCCCCACCCTACGAGGGTTGACTCGATTCGGTTGTTCGATTTGTGCTTGATTATTTCTTTTTAATTATTTACGTTCTATTTTATTTTTTTTGTATATTTTTTTTCCTCTATCCGCGAGAAATAAAGCTAACACAGCATCGGCATAGAAAACAAAAACAAAAAAACAATGAAACGAATAAATTCGATATATTATTATTTATTTTCGGAGACATTGCTCTTATAGTGGAGATTTGGATGTTCAAAAGGGCATGGCAGACAATCTTAGACTAGACGCAGCATCTCAATTTCGCGATTAACGAAAAGAAAAAGCAAGAAAAATTAAAAATTAAACAACGGAACAACTTGAAATGAAAGTTGATGGCACATTTGCTGATAATTAGAGATCTGGCTTTCGTACAAATACACGCAACAGCGCGACCATTGTATGCTGTGCTGCTGGATAATTAAAAAAAAAAAAGAAAAACTAATAAAGAAAGAAAAAGAAAAAACTCCTACCTTTCTCGTGCGTGTGTGACACACTATAGACACAACAGCGAGCCCGAAACATTGGCCCTGTTCATTGAAAATAATTCAATCGAATAAAAAAATAACCTAAATAAATTGCAAAAAAAAAAAAATCATTTGAAGAAAATGAAAAAAAAAAAAAAAAAAAAATCATTTGAAGAAAATGAAAAAAAAATGAACATTCGTAAAAAGTAGTACCTGTATCGTGCGACAAGATATTCTTTACTCTGTTAGTATTAATTATCCACTTTACGTATTCCCCCTCGCGAATTTTTTTTTTTTTTCCACCGCGAAATCTGTAAGAAAATCAATTGTTGCTTAATTTTTTTTCTTTTCCAAAGTCCGTTCTGCAAGTACTCTCTCCGTGTCTCTGAATCGAAACGAAAAACAAAAAAAAAAAAAAAACACAAAAGAAAACAAAACGATGAACAGAATAAAAAAATAAATAAGGATGTGGTAATATTGAATTAATCGCGAGCCCGTGCGATGTTTTTGTGGGGAAAATAAAAACGCGTAACCGATTAATACATCCATGTATTTAAAATTCGTCTCAACGTCCATGGAACGAACGCGAATTAAATACCGGACAAAACTACGCGACGATTGCGATGGCGGGTTATTAAATTAGCCGCCCAACGTTTTCGCATCGAATTACGCGCGTAAATCAGCTCCACCGAATTTTTATCCGATTGAACGCAAATATTGTATGCATGAATGTATATTTGTGGATATATATATATTTGTGTTGTTACATTCGGAGGCCGCGAACACACAATGTTTTTCTCACACTCCGTCTAAAGCGACTATTGGGAACCGACGATACTAGAATCTAGTCAAAATTGTTATAATATCACTTCCGTGTCGAATCGTTCATTCCAAAACGATTTTTCGGTACGTAAAAAAAAAAAAACCTCTTAATTAAAAAAAAAATTCAAAAAGAACGAAAAGAAAAAAAAACGGCTGTTTCGTAAACGTTTCGTCCCGAATGAACGAAAATTTGCGTGTGAAATTTTCATTCTGCATTTCATCGTACTATCGAGATTAACGCGACGAAACGGTTTAATTTTTTTTTCTTTTCATTTTTTTTTAATTTTTTTTTTTGTGGTAAAAAGAGGCCTTCACAATTTTTGAGCAGCCAATAATTTGCTCAATACAATCAAACTGTTGAAAAGTGATATTATGAGTATGTTAAAGGAACAAAAAATGTGGATTGAAACGAAAACGAGAGGAATGAAAAAAAAAAAAAGATGAAAAAAAACGTGGTATTGTGTGAAACTTAACAAGCTTGAATAAGTTTTTATATTTGATACTAGTTTACGATAATGCGAGAAAAGAAAAGATGACGAAAGAGAGTAACCGATAAAATTGTTCCCTGGTCGTTAGCCCGAGTGTTTATTCCAGTGACATCCTAGTTTTTACGCGAAAAGTAATAAATTAACGAAAGAAATGAAGAAGGAAGAAAAATACGGATGATAAACAAGAGAGAAAGAAAGAATAAGAGATAATTATTGTGAAGGAGCCTATTTATTTTTTGACCATGACATAATTTGGAGGTGAGAGAGAGCAAAAAAGAGAGAAAAAGAGAGAGAGAGAACAACGTGATATTTAGCAATGTGTACGTGGTAATATGAATATAACAGCCGCAGCCCTCGCTGAGAACTACGAAGAAAAAAAAATCTAATAGAAGATTTGTGCCCCTTAAAAAAAAAAACCATTGAAGAAAGAAACTCTTATTGCCCTACGTAGTCTCGTCGATAACACGATTATCATTTTTTTTTTGTTGTTTATTTTTTTTTGGTTTCTTCGAAGTAACTAGAAGGAGACAAACTCGTTGATAATATTTAAAAGAAAAAGAAATAAATGAAAAATAAAAATAAAAAAATAACCCCCGGAAGTAAGACAGTTGGACGACAAACAATAAGGAATACTGCTCTACATTCAAGTTCTCTTCTGTAGGTTTCACTAAAGTGCATTTCTTGTATGTTATACAGTATTACGATAGAAAATAAAATGATAAACATATGGCAATTGTATATATATTTTCTTATTGTTAATTGCATCCTTCTCCCATCGTCCCGATCTCCTCTCGTCGACGTATTATTATTATTTTTAATGAGAAGTCATCGGATAACGATCGTGCACGGTTTGGTTCTATTTTATCTTGATCTACGACCACGTTCGTAATTTAATTGTATTGTATTTTTTTTTTTGTAAAAATTGTAGATTTTTCGTAATTTTTTTCAAGCGAACTGAATTGAAATTTTTTTTTATTGATTCTCGTGGTCAATCTAGACATATAGCAGAGTGTATTAAAAATTATTCATGACACGCTGTGCTTAAAATGCGATTTTTACGCTCACTTCGTTCGCGTCAAACCGCATTTGCACACCTTGTGATATAAAAATTCATACGATAATCGTGCGAAAAACGTTTTCTTGACTCGTGTGATTGCAATTGCACTCCTTAGAAAAAATGTTTCCACACTGGTATCATAATGTACTATTCTAGCACTGTTTGCGGTATACGCCCTCTCCAAAAGTGCAATCCGGCGAAATTATTGCTCGGCGGTTGACAACAATGGAGCCATGCGGTTCATTTGAAAAATAAAGAAAATATATATTTAGAAACTAGACATTTGGATTTACATCGTCACGTAGGGAAAAATCAATATTACAAAAAACAAAAAAATAGCGGACCAGCGAATTTTTTAAAACTTTTTTATTTGACGTAATTTTTTTATTGTTTATATAAATAAAAATAGAAGGGCACCTTTTATGAAAAAATCGCTACGTGGCGACGTAGAGACTGGATTTTCGAACAATTTAAGACTTGGCTCATGCAAATTGGATGCATAGCTTTTTGAATATGTTGTCAACCAGGTTGAAAAGAGAAGTTTCGGGAAAAACCCGTTGAAAGTTGTCGCTCGCGTGAAACCGTTTCACAGAAAATGCTGTATCTCCGTCAATTTTACAAATTTCGTCGTTACAAAATTTTGTGAAAGCATTCTTAACACGTGCAACCCACAGAAATTGGAAAAAAAATTTTTCACCGTGTTGTGGGGCCTTAAAAAAATAATTTAGTACGAATTTGATTCAACGAATAAATCGGAATAAATTGCACGATCCAAGCATTAGACATTTTTTCTTATTAAATCATATTAATTCGCCCTAATTATTTTTTCTATTTAATTTATATTGAACAATTTCAATATCTAGTTGTACTAACGAAATCCGGTTTGAAAAAAAATGTTATAAAAATTATAAAAGATTTTTTATTTATATTAGTTTTATAAAAATTATGAAAAATAACGTCGTGAATTTGTTGTATAGCTGACATCTCTTATCAATTTTTCGTTCTGGTTTCAAACCTCGACTGCATTTTTTTCATCTCTTGTCGCTTCATGAAAAACAATTACACACTTAAGAGTTCGCAATTTTTTGATCCATTCAAATTCTACCTATAATCAATCCGTGTCCTACTTTTGCGCTCAGTTGGTCGAATTTATCACGCAAACGCTTCGTGATTCCAAACAAAAATCCATCTCGATAAAAAATAACAATTCTAAATAAATAAAAAAATCTTTCCATCATGTGTTATCGAAAAAATGCTCAAGCAAAGAAAAAAAATCCATCATGATAAAAAAAAATTCAAAATAAATAAATAAAATCTTCCCAATATTACTCATAAAAAAAAAAATCGTCAAGCAACAACCATCGATAATAATTCCGCTGCTATTCAAACCTCAATAATCATCACCGGATCGCTGAATTAGTTCGAGAACAACCGAGAACGTTCTCCCGTCCGTATCGATTCGACCCACAAACCTTGAAAACTCCTCGAATCCACATTTCAAATCGCGCGCGTCAAATCTTCGCGCATGCGCTTTACAACCAACCAATCGCGTTCTCCGCAAAACCGGAAGCAAGCTCGACCCGTCCACCAGCCCAAGCCCATCAAAAATCCCCAATAAAACCCATTCTCGCACATCAAACAACAAAATCAATCATCCCAAAAATTTTTAAATATCTTTTTCCACAAAAATCCATCACGATCTCTCATAAAATCCATCCACAACAATTCAACGAATCTTTCCTGCGTAACCGACAAATCTATCGGCTCTTGGACAAACCCCGCAATCCATTGGCTCTAAGCTTCGCAAAGGTCGAGCAGCCGAACGCGCCATTGGCGGGAAGAAAAATCAATACCAAACCGGATGTTGCGCGACGAACGTAAATACGAACGAGGCGCAACAATTCCCCCACCATTGGACGCTGACGTTTGTCTAGTCACATCCGGCATCGTCCCGCATCGTTCTTTCCGTCCCTACAAGCGGCACGGGTAAGTCGTTCGTTCCTATTCATCGTTCACGATCTCCATTTCCGTACGTTAACGCATTTTTCGCTCATCCTCCATCTTGATTAACAATCGCCAGTTTCGTCAGTTCGAACGCTTCGACGCGCGTTTGATCGAACCGATCGTCGTTCGATTGTTCGTTTAATCAATTTCGAATTGACGTTTGCAGAGATCTAAGCCGCTGAAACAACTCGAGTCAACGGCTCTATTCAACAATCATCCATCCACTGTTTCGAGGGACTGAAAAGCACACAAAACTACACCACAATCATGTAAGTACAAAATCTGGGATTGCTATTTTTTTATTATTAAATATTGTATTGATTTTGTAACGGTTTTTTTTTTAAATTATTTTTTTGACGTTGAATCGCGAAGAATTTTGTTCGATGGTGTTTTGAAAATGTGAAATTATCGATTTTCGGAGTGACGAGGATTGCGTCCTTGGCCATGAGCGTGGCGTCCGCCATTACGGAACGTTTGTCTAGTTCGCGCAGGCGTTGCTTTATTGAACCTACGCCGTCGAGAATAATCTCGAAACGCCGTCGTGTAACTTCGGGCCTCGACGGGTTTTATTTCTTTTTTTCTTTTTGCACGGCTTCGGCTGGCTCGTGTCGTTCAGATTAATTCGTAATTTGCTCGAACGTTCGATCGTACGATAATGCTTGCGGAAGTATTACGACCGTTCTTATCGCGTTTCGTCATCGTCGAGATTGATTATCGGGATTGAGGAAGCACGCTTCGGGAATTTATGATTATTTTGAAGAAGTTATTTAATTGGAAATATTTTTTTGGAATATAATATTGATATTATGAATTATAATAAATAATATAAATATTATATTACACAAAAATATTTCTCTGGAACGTATGATAGAAACGTATTTGAAATTCAAAATATTTTTTTAAAATATAATATTTATATTTTATATTGTGATGTACGATATAAATATTATATTCTTAAAAAATATTATGAATTTTACAGACATTCTTCCAAATAATCATGAATACTAACAGCGTAGTCCTTGATATAATATATTATATGATATTAAATTATATTTGCAAAAATAATGTGAATAATTAGCTTCTAATGATTCATATAATTTTTCAATAATTTATTTCGATTATTATAGCGGGATGAAAATCAATAGCGAGAAATGAGATTCAAATGAAAAATTTTGTTCGTCAATTGAAACACAAAAAATATTTTTTTCACGGCGTTCCGGTAGAGCTTTAAGGCTTAGGATTCGCTGCGAGGATATAACTCCGGTCCAAACAAATTTTTCAACAGCTTTCGGCAGTACGCTCGCAATTCAGCATTTTATATTACTTTTTCTAACCAACGGTTGAGGGCTTCGATGAATCGATGATTGTCCTTATTTTACTAGCGATTTACTAGCGGGGTTGGATATTACGGTACAAGCAATTCTCTTCGACATCAAAGAATGTATGACGATAATCATTTCATTCATGATTATATTTATTCTTGGCGATTATCAATTTCTCGTAACTCCGTTGTAATTATTTCATTCGGAACGATCATTATTTATCATTCATTTATGTTTTCAAGAAACCTATTTACCGATACAAAGAGAACTTTTTCCAATCGAACTCGAAATAACGGTTTACAATTACGGATTCTTCAACAAAATTAATTTTGTATTTGTCCAACCATTTTCTCTTATTATTATTACTATTTATTCATTTTTAATAATTTTTTAAAATAATTTATATTAATTGTATAAGCGAACCTCTCATTTTGGCATGACTCTATCTCGTACTTCGATAGAGCATGAATGCTTGTGCGAGGAAGATCAAAGGTTGTGAGCTATGCCTTCGGTATCCACACATATAGGTCTGGATCCGTCTCTCAAGGTTCACTACATCTATTTCTCTATCGTTTAAGTATATATATACATCTATATAATAAAGTACTCGATGAATCGATCGCGCATGCAATAATTTTTTTCTGAATATTTCTTCCGGACTCGTTACGCTGTTAACTTCATGGCGCACTTCTCAAGTCATACGTAGACGTATCATTACAAATACAATAATTTTCAGCGGATAACAAATTTTTTCCTGGTTAACCTGGTTGAAAAAATTATCAGAACTAATTATTAACATCATCGTCATTTAATTTGCAATATTGAATTCCAAAAATTGAGCTACAAAAATATATACATATCATATACACATATTGACGATAGAAAATACAAACAAAATCTAATAAAGAGTCTATTACATACATGCTAGAAAACCCTAATAAAAATCTTACAATAAGATAAATATTTTATCTTAGAATAAGATAAAATATCTTTCAACAAAAAAAAAATCTACAAAAATAATATTTTGTACAATTGAAAAAAAAAAAAACCTAAGATCCATCAAACCATTACGTAAACCCCAAAATATTGCTCTTCTGTTACGATCGAAAAAACAAATGAAAATCCCAGAAAATATAATTAAACATCTTTCAATTAAAAAAAAAAAACTACAAATACAATTTTTCGTACAATTTAAAAAAAAAAACCAAAAATTCACCAACCCATTCCGTAAACGCAAAAACATTGCTCGATTGTCATAATACAAAAAAACAAACAAAAATCTCAGAAAATAAAATAAAATGTGTCAAAAAAAAAAAAAAAAAAAAAAAACTACGAAAATAATTTTTGCTACAATAACCAAAAAAAACCCCCCCCAAAAAATTCACCAACCCATTGCGTTAACGCGAAAACATTGCTCAAACCTCACGACAAAGAACTCAACTAAAAATCTCAAAAAATAAACTACAATATCTCCCAAAAAAAACCCCCCCCCCCTAAAAAAAAAATATTTCCCACAACAACCCCCCTCAAAAAAAAATTCAATCCGTTCCACAAACGTCAAAACCATTGTTATCTCATCCCCAGGACTTACGGAGGTTCGTCCGGTGGTTATCGTAGCGGCGGTGCGGGAGGCGGTAGCCGTGGCGGCGGTGGCGGTGGTCAGCGCAACGGTTACGGTGGTTCGGGCGGCAGCGGCGGTGGGGGCGGTGGTCGTTTCTCCAGTCGCGGAAGCGGCGGTGGCGGTGGTGGAATGGGACGGGGTGGTTCACGCGGCGGTGGAGCCGGTGGAAGTTTACGAAAACCAAATTGGGATTACGAAAATCTCAAACCGTTCAAAAAAGATTTTTACGTTCCTCATCCCAACGTTTCCGGTCGTCATCCACGCGAGGTCGATACGTTTCGCGAGGACAAACAAATAACTCTGAAAGGCGACAAAGTTCCCAATCCGATTCAATATTTCGAAGAAGGAAATTTTCCGGATTACGTCATGCAAGGAATAAGAAAACAAGGTTTTTCCGAACCAACGGCTGTTCAAGCTCAGGGTTGGCCAATCGCCATGTCCGGACGTAACATGGTTGGAATCGCTCAAACCGGATCCGGCAAAACTTTGGGTTACATTTTACCCGCGATTGTTCACATAAACAGTCAACAACCGTTGAATCGCGGCGATGGACCGATCGCCCTCGTACTCGCGCCGACTCGCGAACTCGCTCAACAAATTCAAACGGTTGCCAATGATTTTGGCTCGTTGTCTTACGTTCGCAACACTTGCGTCTTCGGCGGTGCACCGAAAGGCAGCCAAGCTCGCGATCTCGAACGAGGAGTGGAAATTGTCATCGCGACTCCCGGACGTTTGATCGATTTTCTCGAACGCGGTACGACGAATTTGCGCCGATGCACGTATTTGGTTCTGGACGAAGCCGATCGCATGTTGGACATGGGATTCGAACCGCAGATAAGGAAGATCATCGAACAGATAAGACCGGATAGACAGGTGCTCATGTGGTCCGCCACGTGGCCCAAGGAAGTCAGGAATTTGGCTGAGGAATATCTTACCGATTACACGCAGCTTAATATTGGATCGTTGACGCTTTCCGCCAATCATAATATTCTGCAGATCATCGATGTTTGTCAGGAACACGAGAAAGAAACCAAGTAAGATTTTTTTTGGGGATTTTGTTTTTTTTTTTTTTTGTTCGACGGTTTTGTGTTTTTTGAAGGATGTAGTGGGGGTTTTTAGTTGTTTTACGCAGGATGTTATTGTTGTTATTAATATTGTTATTATTACTATTGTTATTGTTATTATTATTATTATCTAAAGAAAATTTCATAGAATATTCAGAAAATCAGCGAACATGAAAAAAAAATTGTTCGAGATAATTTTCGAGCTTTCGAAAATCATGATAATAATAATTATTATTATTATCATTATTATTATTTAAAGAAAATTTCATAAAATATTCAGAAAATGAGCGAAAAAAAAAAATTCGTCGACAGAATTTTTGAGCATGCGAGAATTTTTGTTATTATTATTATTTGAATGAAAATTCATACAATATTCTGCAAATTAGCGGGAATAATAAAAATAATTATTAGAGTAAATAATTTTCGAGCTATTGACAATAATAATAATAATTATTATTATTATTATTATTATTATTATTATTATTATTATTATTATTATTATTATTATTATTATTATTATTATTATTATTAATTATTATTTAAAACAAATTTCATTAAAATTCTACAAATCAGCAGAAATAATAAAAAAATTTCGAGCAAATAATTTTGAAGCTGCAATAAAACTGTGAAGACTAAAAACCTCAATTTTATCGTGATGAAAAAATTTCTATGAATTTTAGTGATTATCACCATATATCAAACCTCTAAGAAGAACTGACTCGATTATCGAAACTTTATCATTTTTCCTAATGTCGGAAAAAGTTTATCTAAATTGAATGATTTTGATTGTTTAAGATTGGGAACTCTTCTTCAAGAAATTGGTAACGTTAACGAGGACGGAGGAAAGACGATAATATTCGTCGAAACGAAGAAAAAAGTTGAGAACATCACGAGGAACATTCGTCGTTACGGATGGCCCGCGGTATGCATGCACGGTGACAAGTCACAGCAGGAACGCGATTATGTCCTCAGAGGTAAATTAAACAATCAATAAATCAAAATAAATATAGAAATAATTTTTAATAAATATTAATTTTTTAATTTAAAAAGATTATGATATGAAATACTAGAATTTATAAATTGAATAATAATAAGAAACTCGTAAATAAAAATACGAAATAATAAAATGCAAAAATTCACAGTTGAAAAATTAAAATATAAAATTGAAAAAAAATTAAAATTTCCAAATTACAATACAAAATTAAAGATAAAAATATTAAACGACTAGAAAAAAAAAAAATAATTACCTTTGCTGCCGGCAAATATTTGTTTAATCATTATTCCTGATTTTCCTTTCTTTTTTTCTTCGCAGAATTTAGGAACAAGAAAGGTTCTATCCTCGTGGCAACGGACGTTGCAGCCCGGGGGCTGGGTAAGTTCCGAAACAAAGCGTTTCACGCGCCATATCCTTGAACCCGCGACACTTTCGTCCGCGAAATGCAACCGTCGCGCGCATTATCTCGCGATTAACGAACGATACCAATCGAAACCGAAAAACATTGGAAAAATTTCCTCTCCGCGACGGATTTAGAATAAGGGTGGCGATGTAGCACAGACTGGTTATATGAAATGATGCCTCACTGTTCAAAACTTTGAAAAATTACGAACGAAAAAGAGAAGACGAAAAAAAAAATAATAATATTACAATTAAACGATTATCGTTGAGAAAAAAAAAAAAAAAAAATCCTAGCACGGCGCACGAGTTTTTCTTTCGAGAAACTTGGTTCGAAGATACGAGCTGTGAAGACTCGGGGAATGGTAACCTGGTCGACAAGCGAGATTGTTGAACGTTCTCGACGAAGCGGGCAATTTTTGTGACGCTCGAGCTCGTTCGCCGGAGCGAAAGCCTGTATTTGAGGTCTTTTGGACATTCTCAAACTTTGCATAAGCTTGATACACGCAATAGAAGGCATTAGACAGCTTCGTAAGTTTCGCAAGTTCTGGAAAAAAATCAATTTTTCATTAAGAATCCATTAAGAATCTCGTAAAATTGCAGAGAGTCTGAGGAATGAAGATTAAATTTAACACATTGAGACATTGAGAGTGGAAGATGAATTAGTACGAATATTACAGGAACTTGTTGATGATTTTAAGGGCTGTTGGATTTTTGTACATCGTAGGATTGATGCCTGGGCTGGCGAACTTTCGAACGTTCAAGGCGAGCTCTTTTATCGTCTCTTTATTGGTGTCGAAAACTCGATTTTTGTTAGAGACGAAAAAAACATTTGAAAAAATTAATTAATAGAAGAAAAAAAAATGAAACTGAGAAACTTATTTTAGTTCAGATTTGAAAGAAAAATTGTCTCAATTGACAATGAATTACGTTTGTTCGAATCATAAAGATGGTCTCAGTTATCATTGATAATGACGAATGATGAAAGCAAGATATAAAATAGCTGCAAGATATAAAATTGAAATTAAAACGAAAATTATATAGAGTTATATTTGAAATAATATAATAATTCAATTATAATTAGTTATGTATTATTCAGTTATATTTGAAATTATGATTTACTTTCTATTATAGACAATTATAAAATTATATATTGGATTATAATCGAAATAATATATTCAATATATAATTAATTACATATTATTCAATTGCATTTGAAATTATAATTCACTTTCTGTTATAGTCAATTATAAAATTATGCAATGAATTATAATTGAAATAATATCATATTCAATTATAATGAATTATATACATTATTCAGTTATATTCAAAATTATAATTCACCTTCTATTATAGTCAATTATAAAATCATATATTGAATTATAATTGAAATACACGCACACATTCAATATATAATTAATTATATATCATTCAGTTATATTGCAAATTATAATTCACTCTCTATCATAACCAATTCATTCAATTATAATTGATACTACGTTATATTAAATTACGATGAAACAATATTATATTATTTTAAAAAAAATACGAATCAAATAGTATATTTAATATAATCAAAACGAACGTACACATTAAAATTTTCCATTTGTGACGATCGAGAGCTCGCAAAGCCCCAAAAAAAAAAAAAAAACCATAAAAACACCCGCGCTAATGCAATCTATAAAAAATGCGTAAGTTCCCAGAGCCAAGACGGTTCGTGCGAGGATAAGCTTGTGTCGAAGTATTGAGAAAGTGATCGATTAAAAATACGGACGTTTATTTATCTTTTTTTTTTTTTTTAATTATTTAATTAAAAAAATTTCTTAACTCATGAATGATTAATTTTAATTAAAATAAATAAAAAAAAAACGGGTAATTTAATAAGTAAAGAGTGGGCATCTGATAATTTATGTTAATCAGTCTGGTTGTCCTTTGTTTCAGAGGCACATGGTGCACAGATTGTGTTGAGTGCGCAATGAGCAAACGATCTCGAACGATAACGAACCATGGCTCACTCACTGTCTGTGCTCTAGAAAAGAGCTATATATGCAAGTGATATATAGACGAATATGTACATGCGCGATTTTCAAAATCGTGCCTTGAAAAAAAAAAAAAAAAAAAAATATCAAAAAAAAAGAGAAAGAAAAAAAAAGGAAAACATGTACTTAAAATGTGCCTCTGTGTACAGCCTGTGTACCACGTAAGTAGTAAAGTGGTGCGCGGGTACTGTTGCGCTCGTTGGCTGTGGGATATTAAGGGCTGAAGTCGACTTCAGCCGCGAAAACAAAAAACAAAACGAAAAAAAAAAGTTGTTTAAAAAAAAAAAAAAAATACGAACACTCACCATAGCCAATGTTCAACCGGTGCGGACAACAATCGTATTGATTTTGCTACTATCGCTTACTCGACGGGGATGTATAGGAAACAGGAAATGATCGTTTGATTGCGAAACTGAAACTTTTGCATTCAAGAAAATATCACATCCCCGGGAAAAAAAAAGCGACTTTGTTTTCCGCTCGCATCAGACGAATGCAATGTTCTCAGCGGTAACAGGGTTTGTATTTATCATGACGCAGCTACCACACATTCATACACACACGAGCTTTTTTTTTTTAATGTCGTTCGATGACGTCGAAAATTAAAAAAAATGTTGAGAAAGAAAAAAATTAACTTGGAAAAAAAAACGTATTTTTATTTTGTCTCGTAGATTTGACAAAATTTTGTGATAATTCTAAAGAGAATTGATTTTTTTTTTGGTGGATGATTCGAACGTCGATTTACAGTGTATGATTTGCGTGAAAGCTGCCTGAAACGTTGATTGATCTAGAAGCAAAAGAAAAATTTATAATTTCACTTTTATCGATCGATTATCGATTTATTATTTATTTTTATTTTTTTCTGTATTTTTTTTCCGTTGTAAAATCGGCTCTACTAACAACAAACATGGAACGAATCGTCATCGCGAGACCTTTACCCCAAACGTATATGGAACAAAACGCGTGTCGTTATTTGTAAATAAGTTAAAACAAAAATTAATTTTCCCTTAAATCGATATTTTTCTTCGTTTTAATTTATTTAAAAAATAGAAAATAGAAAAAAAATTGATAATTTCTCGTATTTAATGACGAATATTCGCAGTTTAAAATTGCGTTGTTTCGTTGAAATTTGAGAGGATTTGAGGGTTTTTTTTTTTTTTTTAAATTTATTTTTTTATATAGTTTTGATAGCGCAAATGCTGGCCTGCCATTCGTTGACGCGTCTCTCACCCTAAGCCTATATAAAATTGTGCCTAGGCATGTTTTCGAAGGCCCGTCGCGAAATGACGATGTTACAAACGAATTTTTTCGTATTTCTTCAGACGTCGATGACGTGAAGTACGTGATCAACTTCGATTATCCGTCGTCGTCCGAGGATTACATCCATAGAATCGGAAGAACGGGAAGGTCCCAGTGCACCGGCACGAGTTACGCTTTTTTCACACCCCTGAACAGCCGACAAGCCAAGGATCTCATCAACGTTCTTCAGGAAGCAAATCAGGTCATCAATCCGAAACTTGCGGAACTCGCGGCGAGAGGAGGCGGCGGTGGCGGAGGATACGGTGGACGAAGTAAGTTACATCACTCGATTTTGTCATACGGGGTAGTCCCTGATCAGAATTTCAAAGATTTATATATATGGGGGATTTATATATATTCCTGGGAATTTCGGCAACTTCGGACAGTTGGGTCAACATTTTTGCCCCCCCCCCCAATTTTTTTTCATTAATATGTGTTGAAAATAAAGAGACACGTATTTCGGCGTTTTTTATTTTGATCCCCCAATTTTGAAATACGGTCAAATGAAGTTTTTGAAGTATTGACCACATTCGGTCATTCAAATCGATGTATCTCGGCAACTGTTGGTGATAACTCGATAAACCACAGGTCTTTTTTTTTCGTTTTTGAACGCTCTGTACATTGAAAACATTTACCGATTATGTTGCACAAATTTAACAATTATTTATGAATAATTGAAAATTAAAAATGAAATGAAAGAAAAAATGTACCCTTAATTTTTGAAATATATATTTTTTTTTAATTCCTCGAACGTGAAGGAAAATTTAGCCACCTTGAACTTTTTGGACCGACGCTTCGTTCGGGAGTTATAGATTTTTTTGTAACAAAAAAAACCGGTAAATGTTTACCCGGTTGTTGAGAAAAAAAGCTATAACTTTCGAACGAAACGTCGGCCCAAGTCCGGCCGGGTCTCAAAATTTTTCTTTTCGTTCAAGTAATGTGAAAAAAAAAATAGATTTCAATAATTAAGGGTACTTTTTTTTTCATGCAATTTTTTTACTAATAAAATACGTAAATTTACGGATTTTTTGTGACAAAAAAAATCTATAACTCCCGAACGAAGCGTCGGCCCAAAAAGTTCTAGGTGGCTAAATTTTCGTTTTTGTTCAAGGAATTAAAAAAAAAAAAATACTATTCAAATACGGTTGAAAACATCGATTATCGGCAAAAATTCAGCCCGCCCTTGATCGTTCGTCCGATCGATCAATATACCAATGCGAAACATCATCGTTAATCCCCGCGATCTTTTTCTTTTTTTTCAGGCCGTTGGGGATACGGAGGAGGCGGCGGACGCGGACGGGAAAACAGTTACTCCGGCTCGCACAAACGTTTCGACGGTGGACGAAGCAACGGTTTCAACTACAGTTGATTCGTCGGTTCGTCAAAATCGTCCGAATAACTGAGCGGAATATGAACTCTTGGGGACACGGAATTTACGATCAATTATAAAACAACAAATTGTGATTAGATTGCGAAAAAAAAACAAACAAAAGAAACAAAAAAAAAATTCAAGGAAAAAAAATCCCCTCTGAAAAACGAAACAAAAAAAAAATGAAAAAAATGAAGAAAAAAAAACCGTCTCCGATGTAGATCTTACCGAAATATTCGTCAGTTCATTGCTTGGGCCAGCTATTAAAAAACGATTCTTATTTATATAATTCTTAGCTTTTGTTACGTATAGAACCCGCGGTCGACTCTTAGCCGAATTTAAATCATTCTTATGTGAACGAAGAAAAAAAAAAACAACCAAACGAGGTTAAAAAAAAAAAAAAAAAAAAGAAAAAAAGAACGACGAAACGTCGACGAGTTCCTTTTTCGATGTTCTTACTTTGCGAGCGATGCTCATTGAAATATGGGTCGAGCACGAAATTTTTCAGAGGGAAATGAAAAAGCATTTAAACGAAAAAAAAAAAAAAAAAAAAAAACAACGCATCAAGCACGGTGATTCATGACGATCCCTATTTATAATTTCGTGAATCGGGTATTTGGCTATTAATTTTTCGCATCATCGTATTTTATTCGACGAAAAAAAAATAATAATCGCATCTCAACGATCGCAAGATCGTAATATTAAAATCTGTGTCGCGAATTTTAAAAGAAGAATCTTTGAAGGGGCAAAAAAATGAAATGTAATTTATTTATTGCTGCAGTAAATAGGCTTTGATCTTGAAAGATGATTCGCAATTTAATCGCGACGAAAAATACCTCGATCGACGCGATTTTAAGACCCGCGAGAGCGCGTTTTCTTCCCCCATATTTCAATTCGTCGAGCATCGTTTGAAAATTAATAGTCACACGAGGCAAAGACCATGGAAAAACTTCAGTATTCATTCCACGATTCTGGAATGGTCAGTATCGCTTTTTAGGTCGTAATTGTAGGATTTTTCTCAATTTATTATTTTTCTTTACGTATTTTTATTTTCTTCTGTTTCTTTTTTTTTTTGATTTTTTTTTTTTTGTATTGCAACGAGCGATTACGAAGAATTGTGAACTATCAAAAGCGTTTGACCAAAGCAAGGTACAATCGATCTGACGGGTCATGCCAATGATCTTTACGACATTTGAGAAAGTAAAAAAAAAGTTTTTTTAAAAAAAAAAAAAAGAAGAAAAAAACATTTTCGTTGCGCTAATCGTAGATTTTTCTTTTATCCTTTATTTCTGAAACGTGTGCAGCACGCAACGAAACTTCGGTCTCGTTTTCAAATGTATACCGTACACTGCGAAAATTAAAGAACGAATGAAAAATAAAAATAAATAAAATCAATTCGGTGTTTTTGTTTTGTTATAATTTTTTTTTTTAAATATTAATATTTTCGTTTGATATGATTTTTTATTATTATTAATTTTTTTTTCATTTGGATTATATTTGAATCGGTTAAATTTTCGGGCATTGAACGCTCGAGTAATGAGAATTATCGATCAAACAAGAAAGATGGACGTGCAACGAGAATATTCCGTTCTCGAGTTTGTTCGTTCACGCGTTAAATCTAATTTGTGCAGATTTTTATTCTGCGCGACTGCGAAATTTTCCAACGAAGCGATCGATTTTTTCCGCACCTACGCGTTGAAAAAATTTGATGATCGAATTACCGGACTTTTGATCGTTTATCCGAATTATATCGTTCATTTGATCGAATTCGGGGAGGATGAGATGTTGGAAATTTGTGAGAATTTTGCGAACTCGGCTTTTATAGGAGTTTCCCGATGTTTTCCCGTGGAAATAAACGTCGTGGGAGGAAGATTCTTCGACGAGTGGCACGTGAGAAAAGTCGATGGGGACGAAGAGTTTTTGAAAATCGGCGAGATAAGGCAAATTAAGAAGGAAGAGTGTTGGGATAATTTGGAAATTATTTATCGTCGATTGATGGACGATTTTTATCGCCTGTGCGATGAGCTGAGGAAGTCGAGATTGATTAGTCCGGTAAGTATCGTGATCGGTACTGCATCTTTAATTATTTTTAAGGGGTTGGGCCATTCTAGAGGCCGAGAAAATAGTTTTTTTTGAGGATTTTTTTTTGAGGAAAAACTACGAAGGGATTGAGATTAGAAAAAAGGGAGTTTATTATACATATCAGTGACTGTTTATGATAATTTTTTTGAAGCGATTAATTTAAAAATGGCGGCTGTGCAGCGTTTTTGAGATGACGTCTTCGTTTTTGTAGGGTTCACGGGCGGACAAACAGCTCCTGTAATTTTTTAATTATGACGAGGCAAAGCATTTTTTTTCGATTATATATAACAACAGCTATAGGAGTGCGTAGGATTTTTTTTGGTATGTTGATTTTTGGCCAAATGGCGGACTTTTAAAGTGAGAAGTGAAAAATTTGCTTGAAAAATCGTCGGAAAATTGTTAATAACAAATTAGCTGTGCAATGTAGAAAAAAAATTCTACGCACTTCCATGGACAATGTTTTTTTTAAAGATACATTCAAAAGTGCAAGTGAATCGGTTGAAAATTGTTTGAGTTATGTTTCCGGCCAACTTGAAAAATTCAGTTTTGAGATCGAACGCGTTCGGAGTTTTGAGTTGCCTTGTTCCAAAAATACGAAAAATGAGTACTTAGAGATTTTTCTCGGCTATAATTATTGGGACATCATTTTTGAGGTCCTAAGGGACGGTTTAAAAAAAAAATCGTTTTTTTCGAAAATTCTAGCGTGGCCTAACCCCTTAATCGAGACTGGGCTGTCCTCGAGACAATGAAATGGGAATTTTTCGCGAGGTAATAAAAAAAAATACTCGACGACATTAATTGATTAATCAATTGTTGGAGAAAAAATATTTATTCTATTAAATTATTATCAGTGTATATACAGCATTTCGTTCGCGAGTTTAATGTAAAAATTAATCAAAGCCATTTTACTTATCAGACGATTTAATAGTTTGGCGAACAATTATAGAGATATTGGATATCGTTGATACGTCGATGTTTCTTCAATCACGTTTTTTTTTCACGATACCATAATTGATATAATATTAATATTATATCAATTACATCAATGGCGAATTTTCTTTCGTTAATTAAGAAAAAAAATTGAAATTTCTTTCGTTTTACGATGACCTATCGGATGGAATAGATTGCGATTGGAAGAAACGAAGTTCTGGAGGATAATAAAATTGTCAATCTATTTTTTGAAACTGGAATTAATTACGGTACAAAGGAAAAATTTTATCACTGATAATTGATACGTATATAGGTTTCAACTTTTCATTTTTATTCAAATTTCATTCCGCTTTTATTTTTATTTCTCAACTGAGTACAATCGTAACAATTTTTACAGAATTAATTCGGTTTGATTAGAATGCCGCTTCCGGCCATTATATTTGCTCTATTTATTTATATATATTTCTAAAATACTTTATTCTACAAAATGGAGCGTAAAGTTCGATGTGAAAGTAACGAGAAGTGTTCATACGTAGAACTAAACGTAAATCCTTTTTGCAATCTTAACAATGATTTTATTTTATCAGGCTTGTCTTTCGGAAAAATTAGACATGCTCGGTAGTCCAAGAAACGTTCTTTTACCGAGCGAGGAAAGACTCGAGCGTATATTGGAAAGTCCTTGGGGCGATAGTTTGGAATCCTTCGTCGAAGATTATCGTCGCGGAGTCTTTGCAAATGAATTGGACGAAGAGATTTGGCCATTCCCAAGAAATCAATGTCCATTCGTGCCAATTGACGCTCCCGAAGACTCGTAATTCACAATACTATTTTATTATTGTCAAATTTTTCTTTACGTTTTATCTTTATTCTTTTCAAATATTATTTTAAGTTTTTTTTTTTCACATTTCATTTTGCGTTCTCTTTTTATTTCATTTTAAAAAAAAATTTTCTGCGTTTCCTTTTTATTTGTTCCAAATTTCATTTTGCGTTTTATTTTTTTTAACTTCCATTTTGCGTTTCATTTTTATTTGTTAAAAAAAAAATTTATTTAAAATTTTATTTGGCGTTTTATTTTCATTTCTTTTTTCATATTTTATTTTGCTCCTCATTTGAATTTTTTTTCACATCTCATTTCGCGTTTTATCTTCGTTTTTTTCCGAATTTCATTTTGAGTTTCATTTTTATTTGTTTCAAATTTTATTTTGCGATTTATTTAATTTTTTTTTTTTCGAATTCTATTCATCATTTTTATTGTTTTCAAATTTTATTTTGCGTTTTATTTTCATTTTTTTTTTTCGAATCTTGTTTGCGTTTTATTTTCATTATTTTAAAAATTTCGTTGATGCATATAATCAAAGACCCAAAGCGGAACAGACGTTGTACCATCGTCGAGCCTCCGACAATTTGTTCAGACAACCGTACAAGTCATTGATCTTCAAACAATCGATTTTGGACATTGATTCGCGTTGGCCAAAAGTCACGCCGGGCATCGTTGCTACCAACGTCGGTTTTTCAGGATCAACGCTGAAGTAATTTTTTCCATAATGCATTATACTTTCGTAATCGTACTCGTAATTGTAAGTCGTATTTTCGAGCGATTGCTTGTCGAAATTAGTCAGATACTCTGCAATAAAAAATAAAAAAATTACACCACTATTATCATCGTTCTTACTTTCCATAAAATTAATTCAAAGAACCCATTGATGGTTGAATGAATAGTGATAAGCAGTGATTTGTGACAAATGCGATGGTTGGAGTATTTTCTTACGCGGTAATACGTTTTCCTCGCGAACTTTGACGAATGTATCACGATCGGCGCGACTTTGTTCGTGAAATATTCCCAAAGCGTGCATTATTTCGTGTATCGCTCTACCCTCGTCGCCCAAACAGTTCGGTCCATTGTCGTCGGGTGGCTGGAGCGAAAGAAGCTGAACTCCACCGACTTTTCCGACGAACGACCAGCATCTGGAAATGTTGTATAGAATTATTCGCTCTATTTCGCAACTGACATTATTACTTTATATTCTTTGATTAATTTTTTTTTTCAGTTTGTAGTTTTTTTTATTATTTACCCCGCGGGATATTTTATCGGCCAGATTAATAGAAAGTCCTTTGCCTCTTCGTCCCAAGGAATGAAATTTACGCAGGTCATGCTGTTTATGTGTGATATGGCTTTGTAAATCGTTATGTAGTCCACCGTATCTACAATTGATCATTGATTGAATTATTGGAGGAATAATAATAGTAATAATGATAATAATAATAATGATTAAAAATAATAATAATAATAATAATATTATTTATAATAATAATAATAATAATAATAATAATAATAATAATAATATTCGATGGTAGATTGATGGTTTATAATAATATTTATTATTATTATTATTATTATTATTATTATTATTATTATTATTATTATTATTATTATTATTATTATTATATTTATTATTAATAATTATAATTATTCATTATTATTATTAAAAATAATTATAATAATGATTATTATTATTGGTCTACACGGTTACTCGCGGAATTTTTTTATTATTTTCGCTGATTTGTTAAGAATTCTAGAAATTTGCTTCGAAATAATAATAATAATTGATTGTCTATAAAATGATATCTAGTACATAAACGACTCACTGTATAGAGGACTTATAACGTAAGGAATGGTTTTGTTTTCCCAAATTTTCTCGGGAAAGACGTCCCAGCGAAGACTAACACGCCAGTGGCTATAATACTGAAACAATTAATCCAAATAACCCAATTAATAACCTCATAGAAACATTTTTGTATATAATTGTTTAAAATCTTCTGGCTAATCGTTCAAATTTATAGAAACAACCAAGGACGTAAAAGTGCATGTATATTTTTTTAATTGATTGCTTGCATTACAAAATTAATTACACGTGGATACTGATTGCACTGTTAATTGAAATTCAATAATTCGACATTTTTTCAAATTCTATTTTAGTCACAAGAACGATCGATGATGAGGAAAAGTGGTTTTATGCGAGACAGTTGTTCGAAAGTAGAAAAAATATTACCTCATTGTTTAGCGCCATATCTCCTTGAAACAAACCCGGTCTCACTTCCGGATCTTGTCGCGATCGTTGCAATTGGTTCTGATATTTCGACGATGTTTTGACTGTGGAATATTCAATTCACACGATCTACATGAAATAATATCGCGCGTACACTCCTGCATACTCATGAACTTACTTGATCTCAATTTAAAAAAAAAATGTCATTAGCAGGATCACAACTTAACGCCAACTTAACGACAAAAAAACTGGTAAAAAATAATCCATGGAAAAATGTCGTTTAGGTTCTTTAGGATTGTTGGGAATTGGGTTTGTGCTTTTGTTCAATTTAATTTAATTTCTGTCATAGACTATCGATGCAATTTTTATTGTACCCTTAAAATTGACAGTTCAAGGTCGTTGGCGGTGATTCTGTCGAGTTATTTCAGAAGGAAATCATTTGGGATAAAAATGTTTTTGTCGGGGATTTCTTGAAACCGGGTTTTGTTTGGGTAGAATGATTCTGCCGGGGTTTTTTTTACGGAGTCATTTTTTTTTATATGTGTCGAAAAAAGCAATAATAATTGAACGAAACTTGCCTGCATCCGGCACAGTCGGTCGCACCACGTCGGGCACCCGAAAATCATAATTGATGGTCGGAAAAGCCGCGAAACCCGCGAATGATCCCCAAAAAAAAACTATGCTTCTGAAACTATTCATTTTACCGTCCGCACGAGCCTTCGAAGCTCGCCACAGCACGTAAACTGTGATTGGGTTAACCCCATAGAAGTTTACTTATATCTTTGCAACCGATATTTTATAACGGTACGTCGGGAAAACTCGTTGTATTTACGATTCAAAAAGGAAAACGTTGAATCAAAAAATAAACAACAAGAAATCTTTCCGTGCCGCCGGAACAATAGTCAAGCGAGCAACTGCGCAAAATTTCCATTCGGTGTGAAATTTCATCAAAATTCATATTACAAATTATAACGAAATATTAGAATTAATTTAATTATCGAATAAAAGTTGATTCGGAAAAATAGTCAAGCGAACAATCGTCCGAAATTTGCTTCATGAATTTTGCTTCGTGAAATTTCATTAGAATTAATATTACAAATTATACCGAAATATTAGAATGACTTCAGTTATGGAATTAAAATTAAATCGGAAAAATAGTCAAGCGAGCAACTGCCCAAAATTTGCATCTGGTGCAAAATTTCATCAAAACTAATATCCCAATTTATAACGAAATACAAGAATTAATTCAATTACCGAATTGAAAAGTTGATTCGGAAAAATAGTCAAGCGAGCAACTGTTCAAAATTTGCATGTGGTGCGAAATTTCATCAAAACTAATATCACAATTCATTACGAAAAATCAGAGTTAATTTAATCATCGAATAAAAAAAAAGTCATGTACCGGAACAAAAAAAATTGCAATAAAAATGTATTCTCAAAAATGGATACGTCAATTTCAACAATGACAACAATCGCGAACAATATATTGACGATGGCCGCGTTTGGCGGTCAAATTTTGTTCCCCGAAGCATTTTTTTAAACAGAATGATAACAAAGACGAGGTTATGGGATCGGAATTAAAATCCGGCGAGCCAAATTCGGATCACGCTGTTGCCGGAGCCGCGAGCGGTTTCATAACGAGGTTAATCTGCCAACCACTGGACGTTTTGAAAATCCGGCTTCAGGTATGCCAAAAATTCCCAATTTTGCGATACTGTTTCGACAATTATTAATGAATATATCCGAATCGATATTCACTCGTGTAATCCCTATTACATAAAAGAAGTAATCATCGGTAATGTTTTCTGTGACCTTCGTGTAATCTTTGTATTCCTCCAATGCTGTAATTATGGGGTTACCTCAAAAAATGTTATGCAATCTTATGTAATCGTGAATGATTACAAAAACGTTCGTGTATTCATTTGTTTTCCATCTATTCGTTTGGTTATCCTTGTGTACTCCCACGTGTTCATGTATTCTCTCGTAATCTTGTATGAATTTCACTTTAGGGCGTATTCCAACAGCTCTTCGCAATGTTCCAAAAATTTTGTGTATTCTGTCACGGAGACGAGTAATTTTTCAAAAATTACACCTCTCGGTCGTGGATTACACCAATCTTTTCCATTTGCTCGCACTTGATCAAGGATTACAAGTAATCTGCAAAAAATAGTAATCTCGGGTAATCTTGCGTAATCTTTAGGGCGATGGATTCCGGTGTACACTATTTTTTTTTTTAGCGAATACTAATTTAGTCTCGATTTCATTGCAATCGTATATGATTTTGATCGTTGGCATGTTTGTAAACAATCCAGCTTCAGGTGGAACCGATAAGCCACAAACATGCGAGCAAATACAGATCGCTGGTGCACACGGCGACCGTCATCGTGAAGGAAGAAGGAGTATGGGCGTTATGGAAGGGTCATGTGCCTGCTCAATTTCTCTCCGTTATCTACGGCATGGCTCAGGTGCGAATTCAAGCAAGGAAACCGTTCGGGTTTTGTTACATTTCCTGGCAGCTTGTGATATATCTGCGGTTCGGAGGCAAGACCGAATAGGTCCATAAAACGAGTCTCCGAGATACAACGATTCCACGATACCACTTTTGATAATAATTAAAGCCACATTTGACGATATTGGCGTGTGGTTGACTGACGTTTAGTCAGCGACTGTACAACTGGTTCAACCGTTTCAGGCGATACTCGTCATTACTTCAATTAATTTCTCAACAATCACTCAGTCGATTCGTTCAAAACTAAGCGTAATTAATCCGTTGATCCTAAATCTTAGTGATACAAATTTTTCAGAATTTACAGCGATTTCATTCATTTGTTTGCAATCATTAACGTCTGCGGAAGCTGTTTTCGCTCAAGTGACGGTGTTAAATTCATAAATTTATAACTTCTAAATTTTGCAGAGGTAAATTCTAAAATAATTTATATATTATTATTCCAACATTCCTCAAATTTTCAATAATTTGGGCGACCTTTCAATATCCATTCAGCAAGACCTCGAATAGTCTGAAACTTGTGGATTAAAAAAAAAAAAAAGAAAGGTTGCTCCTATTTCGTTCTGCCTTCAAAATAAAATCATTCGGGTAGATTCGTCTCATTTATTTCTCTCCGTACGGATGAGTTTCGCATCGCTGTGTCTCATAACATCGTTTACAGTCTAAGTTTCAAGAATCTCACTTAATTTCATTGTTCGAAAGAATTTACTCATTCAGTTTTGCCTCCAAACCACAGATATCATCGTCACAATTTCTGCCTTTGATTCTTTCTCCTTTCTTATTTAAAATACTATTTTTCCATTTTACAGTTTTATTCGTACAATCGAATGAAAAACTTTCTCGATGACATTCCATTGGTTCCGGAATGGAAAAAGTCTGTTGATTTCGTAGCCGGAGCTGCTGCGGGCAGCGTAGCCACCGTCGTCTCCTTTCCGTTCGATACCGTTCGCACCAGACTGGTAGCTCAGTCTTCCAACAATCAGATTTATCGAGGAATCATTCATCCTTTCGTGTACGTACATGTTTACTAGGGCGGCTTGAAAAAAAACACTTTTTTTTTTCTTTCGATCAAAATACATTCACGCCAAAGTATCTTCCATCAAGAGAATCGTGTCCAAAGATGAGCCCAATCGGACCATTTTTAGGGGTCGCGCAAGATTTTTCTAGTTTTCTCATTTGATTAATATGGGAAGAACGAAAAGTTTCCATTAAAAAAATCGTAGCTCCGCCAATTTTATAGGTACATTGATCCGGTTAGTTCCATTTGAAAGCTCTTGAAAAACCGCTCAAAATAACGTGCATACCTTTGAAATCCGATTGCAACTTCCGTCGATAATTTATTACGGAACAACAAAATTATTGATGAAAGTTGAAATGGGATCCCAAAGGTCCGCACGCCATTTTAAGCGGTTTTTCAATAGCTTTCAAATGGAACTAACCGGATCAATGTACCTATAAAATTCGCGGAGCTACGATTTTTTGAATGCAAACTTTTCGTTCTTCCCATGTTAATCAAATGGGAAAACTAGAAAAATCTTGCGCGACCCCTAAAAATGTTCCGATCGGGCTCATCTTTGGACACGATTCTCTCGATGGAAGATACTTTGGCGTGAATGTATTTTGATTGAAAGAAAAAAAAAAGTTTTTTTTTCCAAGCCGGCCTAATAAAAACATTCCCCAACAAATCGCAAAATAAATAAAGACAATAAATAACTAATACAATAAATAAAAAATTCAAACTATCCGCCGATACATCGAATCGTGGGTTTTAATGAGAATATTTTTGTTTGCCAGATCCATCTTCAAAACGGAATCTCCGACGTCCTTCTTTCGCGGTTTGTTGCCAACGTTGATTCAAATAGGTCCTCACACGGGTCTGCAATTCACGTTTTATCACGTATTCACCAACGCTTACAAGAAAATAACGTACGAAACGGAAACCAAGTTCGGAAATTCGATAATAGCCGGTTTCGTGGCCGGATTGCTCGCCAAAACGATCGTCTATCCGTTCGATCTCGCACGCAAACGCTTGCAAATTCAGGGTTTCGAACACGGTCGAGTGGGTTTTGGGAAATTTTTTTCTTGTCGAGGTTTGATCGATTGCATCGTCACGACTGCCAAAAACGAAGGCTTTCGAGGCTTCTTCAAAGGCTTAGCTCCGAGCCAATTGAAAGCCGCGATAACGACCGCGTTGTATTTCACGGCTTACGAACAAACGCTTGTCATACTGAAAACCGTACGGGATTGAACGCAGGAAAAATTCGCGCCAAAGAACTCATTTTTTAATCGATGCACAAAACGATTTTTTATTCAATTTTTTTTTTTTTTTAACGAGAAATCGAAAAGTTTGAAGATCGAACATCTGGCTTTTAAAAAACGTTGGTTGAAGTTTGTATAATATACGAATTTTTAATTTTTTATGTTAATTTGAAATTAAAAAAAATTAATTTTAATCACAATTGTTATTATGTTTTTATCGTGTTGTTATAATTTATTCGTTAATTGAAAGTCATATATTTTTCGATGAATTGTAATCGATTGAAAATAATTTTCGAAAAATTTATTTTTGTTCAACATTGGTTGAACTTCGTATATTGGACAAAAAATGGAATTTTAATTTGAATTAGAAGAAAAATTTACATTGATTTCAATTAATTGATTGTAATTATCTCTCAATGAGTTGAAATAATTTTTTCATGAATTAAAAATAAATACTATTTAATAAATTTCAATCGATTGAAAATAATTTTTCGAAAAATTAATTTTCAATCAACACTGATCAAAGTTCGTATACTATACAAAATGTTCAATTTTTTTAAATTGATTCCAATAAATTGTAATTATTTCTCATTGTGTTGTAATAATTTATTCGTTAATTAAAAGTCAATATTTTTCAATGAATTGTAATCGATTGAAAATAATTTTCGAAATATTTTTTTCCATTTGTAATTGGTCGAACTTCGAATATATTACAGAATTGAAAACTCGAATTTAAAAATAAAATTGACATTGATTTCAATTAATTAATTGTAATTATTTATCAATGAGTCAAAATAATTTTGTTCATTAATTAAAAATAAATACTATTCAATGCATTTCAATAAATTGAAAACAATTTACGAAAAATTAATTTTCAATCAACAATGATCGAAGTTCGTATGTTATACAGAATTGAAATTTTTCATTCAAATTCCATTAAATTCCGATCAATCAATCGTCATTATTTCTCCTTCATTATAAATAATTTTTTCATTAATTAAAAATAACTCCTCTTTCATAAACTTGCAATCCATTGAAAGTAATTTCTTAAAAATCAATTTTCATTGATCAAAAATTAAAAATATTTCTTCAGAATCAATCTGATTCCATTCATTCGTGAACTTTTATTACACAGTGATTGACGATCCATCGACTCACCGTACGATGTACCAAAGTAGGCAATAAATATCATAAAATTAGCAACTAAAAAGAAACACAACAATGAAAAACGCAAAAATAAAAAAAAACATCAACAAAACCCAAAAAAAAAAAAGAAAAAAAAAGAAAACGTGAATTATCCATAGCTGATGGTGTAACCCATGGACAACATGAGAGTTTCCTTGATCGCTGGATGAAGTTCGCGTTCGATGTATCTCGTGAGAGCTTGACTGGCGCCTCTGAGAAAAGCGTCTTCGATCTCATTAGAAATTCCTTCCCGGCCTTGCCAATAATCGTTTCGATCGTCATCCTGATCCGACAACGTTTGATCGTAATTGCCATCCACCGCGTCTCGGCTTTCCCGACCTGACGTCAAAAAATCAACTCCTCCTCGTCCATCATTCGCTTCTCCAACTTCCCTCTTCAAACTCGTTTTTTTATTCGTCACGTTCGCGTTTTCCCCAACTTTGTCGAGAATTTTCGTATCTTTCGCGTTTGCGTTTACAAGATTCGAGGCTGAAGAATTATTGTCCGACAATAATTTCGCCGCTGCTCTCTCCACGACCGTACGAATTAATTCCGCGTGATTGATCACCGACGACGATGAGACGTTTTTTGACGTTGTATCGGTTGTATTGAAAATTTCCGTTTGATCGTCGATGGACCTTCTGCGTTTTCTTCGTCGGGGAATTTTTGTAACCCACACGTTTTTACGCCAAATACCCAAACGAGCGTCGGATTCGTGGAGTTCGCGAGCTCTCGTGCTCTCGTTTGCTATCGTCACGTCTTCTTCCTTCGTCAGGCCGGCTATCTGTCGCGGTTCCGGAGGCTCGTAAGTCTCGTCGGCCGATGCGGTTATCACCGGTATCTGTTGAATTTTTTTTTTTATTTTTTTTTTAGTTGTATTATTTTTTTAGTTTTAGTTATTGGGCAGAGATTCGATGGGCGAATGGATTTTTGAGGGGATTTCATGTGGTGGTTTGATTTTGTTATGAAAATGATTTTTTTTGTGATTTTTGTGATTTGAAATTTGGAGGATATTCTTTTTTTGTAAGTTAATTTTAGATTTTTCAACTGGAAGATTTTTTTTTTCAATTTGAGGGAAAAAATTTAATTTATAAAAATTCACAGGCACGACTTAGGATTGAGATGGGGAGCAATGCAATAAAAATAAGTACAATTATGTTGCACCGTTTGAACTATTATTAATTAACAATTAATCGACTAAACATTGAATATCTCAAAAAATGCCTATTTTATTTTTCTTATTTTTTTTATATAAATTCTGTGAATGAAAACAAAACGATTGAGACCACCCTCAACTTGGCTATGGACTTGATTCAGAAGTTACAGCTATTTTTGTGATAAAAAAACACGTTTAATTTGGTTCATTTCACGTTTGGAATTTTTTTCTCGACCCGGTTAATTATATCAATTCGCGTCATACAATTGCAGTCGCTTCGATGAATTTACGCACCTGATGATGTTGCTGCTGTTGCCATTTGTCGTGTCTTTTAATTTGTTTGTCGATTCGAGTCGGTCGACAGCCATAAGCGTATATCGACGCGAATCGGGGTTCCAAAAAACTCGATTCCGTTCTTATTCTCATTTGTCCCCGTGCCCGTGCTATCGGACTCGTGTAAAACTCGATTCCCGCTCGTCGGAGTCGCAAACTCATGCGACAAGATTCACCGGCTACGGGATTACGATGATCGCCCCGGGGTAAAATCGCGACTACTCCGGAAACCGTCAATTCGTTGAACATCACACGGGTTTGCAGAGCATTGTTGTTCGGCTCGTACGAACATTGTTCAACGCGGGCCCAAAGATTTCCGTGATTTCGCGAGTCTTGCGGAAGCTGCAATCGTAATTCTCATTATCACGACGTTATCGCACTTGATATTATTTTTTTTAAATCGTATCTTGTATCTTGAATTGCGATGATTTTTATTCAAATAAATTTATTGTGATATTGTGGAGAAACATTTGTCTATTGATTGGTATGGAAATTTCGGGTTGAAAGATTAAGGGGTTGTAGCTGGTTGTTGGCGAGAATATTGAGGGATTTTTATGATTTTTTTTTAGCTATGTTGATATAATTTTATTGGAATATTCTTTAAGGTATCAATTACAAGATATATTGAGGTACTTGTGTGAATCGTTGGATGAAAAATGTTTAGTTTTTGGGGGAATTATTGTCGGTGTCTGGAAAAATTGTTAGCATAAAAACGTTCGTGTTTTTATATTGAAATAATGTCGATTTTTCCGAAAAGTTCGATTTTTTAAGTTTCGAAAATTAGGTTTTTTACCCAAAAATTGTTTTAAGAACCGAAATTTCGCTGAACCCTTCGATGACGAACTGAGTTTCATATCGTATTAACGCGATCTTTTTGGTTTTTTTATTATTTCGGATGAGCCGTTCCAGAGATATGCTTACCGCAATTGATTTAAAAAAAAAACGGTTTTTTTTTGGGACAACGGCGATATATCCCTCAGATTTGAACATTTGTTCATGAAAAAATTCATATAAGTACCTCAATATATGTTGTAATTGATACTGTAAAGTGTATTCCAATAAAATTATGTTAACATCGCTCAATAAATTATGAAAATCCTTCAATTTCCTCGTAAACAACTAGAATAAAACCCTTAAGCGTTTATAAACGTAATACAAAATAAAGAAATAATTTAGTTCCTCACGATTTATTAAAATTGTTTATGGATAGATGCTTCATATCCGACCGTGACAATTTTTCAAATACTTCATACGGTATTTATTGATAGCGAAAATATTTTTGGCAATTGAATTTGTTTTACAAATGTTTCTATCAAATTCTGCGTTTCTGATTTCTTAAGCCTGCAAGAGATTCTCAATTTTTCGTTCTTTCTGTATAAAAAAATATACAACATTTTTCTACAATTATTGGACAAAATGTGAAAAGACTTTCAATAACTATTGCAATAGTAATTTGACAATTTGACACAAATTTAAGCGACAAAAAAAAAAAACAATTACATAAAAATAGTCAACGCGATTGCGAAAATTTTTTCAATGCGAAATGTTTATTAACATTATCGTAGATTGTTATATATTTCCGCACTTTGACAGCAATCCGTGAGACTGTCATCTCGAGAGGAGCCGATGCGAGTTTTTGCTGATAAACGATACCGGCTTCTTCCTCCTCGAGTCTGTTTCTTCGCGGGGAATCCCGCTGAAGAGCATCAAGAGCACGCTCCAATCTTCCGCCACACCTGTCGATATTTCCGACGGACGTCGACAGCACCGATATCACCGATGAGGACGTTATCATCGTTAATAAACAAGCGACGATCAATCGGCAACCTCCTGCCATTTCCTGTCGACAAAGATATTTTTTTATTTGTTTTTTAATTCTTGACTTTGGCTATTTCACAGACGTCAGTCGGTTCAAATAATTCCTAACGAAATTTGAAAAACCTACGTGAATATTGGAATGGTTGGGTATTGGAACACGAATTACTTTTATCTGAAAAATTGGAGAAAATTATAGTAAAGTTTACCAAAGTCTGATGTTATTTTTGCATGTTACATTTACACACACGCACACGCACACGCACACGCACACACACACACACACACACAAACATCCGGACGTTTTCTCCAAACGTGATTCCTCTCCGTTTCAGCACACATTCTGAACATAATGACACGAAGATCTCCAAAAGAAATTATTTCACTACTTATAACATAGCGAAATTTCCTCCATGAGCAAGCAATAAGAAAAAATCCTCGAAAAATATAAACCATGTAAAACTACACGAAATAAAAAAACAAACAAAAAAAGATAAAAATCAATGTTTTTATCTAAAATTTTATTGGCGAAGACCAACAAAAATCCAAAAAATCCTCAGAATAAACACGGACCGTCGCACTACCTACAGCGATTCGTCAATAACAACCGTATAAATTCCTCTCACCAATAACTCATCGACTCAATCACACATATTCCAAAACCCAACACTATCAAAACAAAATAAAAAATAAAAAAATACACAAAACTTCCCTCCAAAAACTCGTTTTCATGAAAAATAAAAAAAAAAACGTTAGATTTGATTGAGTAGAAAGTTTTAAATCTCCTACCGCGCTATTGCTACATATACGTGCATCCTATACACGCATCTATATATATATAATCGCACAAATGCAACTGATGCACCGACGCGATAGACGAAGGTAAATCGCAGACGTGGCTAACTCCGGTAAACTTTTCCGCAAGCGGATGTCCGACGAATTAAACGAATTAAAATTAAATTTCGCGCGAAACGACGGAGAAATCTCTTTATGTTTTTTTTTTTTCGTATTCCTTTTTTTTTTAAAAGGAAGCCGCACGAGCGAATAAGCGACACTTGTGGGCGCGTACGAAGCCGCGAAAGCGGGGGAATGACGTATTTTGATCGAGCAGCACGTGGTTGACGGGGACCCGAGCGCGCGCCCGGTCCGCAAGTTTCCTGTAGAAACTCTTTGGATTCGAAGCCGCTGAAACAGAGCATGAATGCACGTCTTCCTTCTTTCGGTTCGTCGCCACGACGCCGCAAACGTCGTCGGTGAAACCGAGAAAATTCTTTTTTTTTCGTACACGCTCGACGGTACATATTCGCGTGTACTCGTAGTCGTGTATGGCCGGACACAATCACCGGTCCGCGGTGACGATTGTTTCAACAATTTTCGTTTTCCCCGCCTTTTTCGCGCAATGTGTCGGTGGATGTTTTTTTTTTTTTCACGACAATTAAACACCGAACACTGGTTTGGTTCGGTGGAATTTTTTGTGTTGATTGGTGGAATTGGGAGAAATTGTTATGCAATGTTTTTTTTTATTATTATTGAGAGATTTCACTGGGGGATTGGTTGTGATCGATTGATCGGAGGAAATGGTGTTGATTTTGCGTTGAAATTTTTTTGGTGGATTTGGGGATTGTGAGGGATTGTTATGCAACGTTTTTGAATAGTCGATATTTTGTGGGACGATGATGATTGTGGTTAATTAATGAGGAAAAATTGGTCTGAATGGTGCTTGATATTTTTTTATTGAGTTTTGAAATGATAAACAATTATTGTGTAACGTTGTGAGGTTGTTGATATACGACAAATCATAGTTATGGGCGATTGATTGAAAAAATTATGTAATCTACTTTAATAAAATTCGGGAACAATTTTGTCTCAAAATATTTCTATTAACTTTTTAAAATCATAAGCGATAATTATGCAACGTTATTAAATTATTCATATATTTTATCAATACAATAGTTTCAGTTGATTAATTTAAAAAATTTGTGCAATTAGTTTGTATTAATTCTTTTAGCTAACAATTGAAACTGAATAATCACTGAATGCACAAAAAAATAATTAAACCCCATGGCGTCCATGAAAGCGTTGAAAAGAAAAAAATGTTTTCATCAATCTTTCCCGGTATACGGTCGGACGGATGTGGACTCGAGGAACTTGAGAAATTTCCGTCACGTTTATGGCAACTCCGTGGGGTCACAGATTCAGCAGTCGATCGTTTCATCATGGTTATATTCTTCGGCATAACGCGGCTGGACCATTCGGCTATTGTTCCATTGTTCGAGTATCTCACGCGGCTATCGTAAAAATCCCCTGTTGTCCCTCTTTCATCTCCGGGCGTGTCGTCGGCGAATTTTCTACCCCGTTCTTGTTCAAAGCCGACTTTGGTGTACGACGCGTACTCGTTCACACGCATTAATATCGTCGATTTTTGAAGGATTGCGAGAAGGGTAGGTCGATTGTGATAGAAATAATTTTTTATTTCGTCGAAAACAAAGTCGAGCCCCTTAAGGACGGGGGGGTAAGGTTAATTCGGCGAGGAAGAAGCATGTTTTTAAGATTTTTTTCTGGCGATACAAATAGTGTAAATTTGTTCAATCAATTTCCATATAATAATACAACGTTTAAATAATATTCCCCTAAATTTTCATTCCAAAATATTGAAAATTAAGGGGGTCACAGTGAATCTCCGGAGGCGCCTCGAAAAAGTCCGTGTTCACGATAACGCAAAATCTACTGGACCAATCGTTTTGAAATTTTGCACACTACTTCTTCACATAATTCACCAGGTATTGTCGAGAGCTTTTTTTTTTAATAATTATTAATTTTACAGCAAGGAAGTAGCTGATTTTTATAGCGAAAATCGGTTTTCTTGCTTCCAAGTGCTACGAAAAAATCAAAAATTAAAATAAAAAAAAATCCCCTCGTGATTACCTCGAGAAACATCTCCTTTAACGAATGTATTTTGATTTTTTTGTTTCAGATGATTCTTTTGCGAGTTATGATGAACACCGCGAAGCAACTTTTTTTCGAGGCGCCTCCGGAGATTCACTGTCACCCGCTTAATTTTCAATATTTTGGAATGAAAATTTAGGAAAATATTTTTTAAATGTTGTATTATTATATGGAAATTGATTTAATAAATTTACACTATTTGTATCGCCAGAAAAAAATCTTAAAAACATGATTCTTTTTCGCCGAATTAACCTTACTCTCCCCTTAATAAACAACGGAATATACGAGTTCTTTCGTCCACGTGACTACTATTCGATATTAACCCTTCACCATTACATTGGGTGGAATCTAGCCGTCGATCAACCGACGACCGGCGGTTTTTCGTTTCCGTTTTCATCTGTTTATGGATTTTTTTTCAACGTGTTGTCATTTCATTTCTTAAAAATAAACTTTTCGTACATGGTCTAGAATGTTCAAAGCGTGTTCTGTAATTTTTGTAACCACTTCGGACGGATAGTTTGCTTACGATCGATTTTTGAAAACTGGCTGGGTGGAATCCACCCAGTGTGATGGCCGTGATGTTATTTGGTATTGTGACGGTGAAGGGTTGATAATAATTTTTGGGTTGAATGAAAAATGCTTTCGTGGTGGAAAAAAGGTTCTTGGGACTTGCCTCGAATTGCCCTTTTTTTTAAATTACTCGTCGGCTTTATTTTGTTATTCGTTTTCGCATGTAAACTTGGGCTTTGTAATTATAATAAAATGTTGGACTTAAATATTTACTCCTGCACAGAATCAATTTACTATTGTCTTTATCAATATATCTAATTCATTCGACTATAGTTTCTAAAATCTAATTCAATGAAATTATAATAATTTGACGAAGTGCGCATTTAAAAAAAAAAATTTCTTTTGCTTCTCCGCAAAATTTCTTCCTATCAAAATTTAATTCTGCAATTTTATATTTATCTCCATGGGTGTTACAAAAATGGTACAAATGACAAATATTATACTCACGTTTGAGATTTTCTTTTCTCGACACAACACTCGTGTGGTAATTAAATCACAATTATATTACAGCCACATTCTTCATTTCAATGAATAAAATTAATAAATAGCGAACCAAGAAAATTCGGGAAAAAATTTTGCGGTAAAAGTAGCGTAGTTTGCGAACGATAAGCCGGTTCTGCTTGCACCTTCGACCAAGACGTTATGGACTACAATGAAAGTGGCTTCGCGAACTAGCTTCTGAACCGTGTACCACCGTAGACCCCACAAACGCTTCCTCCGTACGCTTCCTTTCTTTCTCACGTTTCGGAGAACAAACTCTCGGAGCCCGAATCTAGAACGCCTGCGTTAATATATATTTGCGACGGAAACTGGCGATATCTCGTTAAACTCCCGGTTGGCACATTAATTTATTCGAAATTGCGCAATTTTGCGGATTTTTATAAATTTCAAATGACGATAAGTTCAAAATTTGCATCGCCACCGTATACGAGAGTAAACAATGAAGGAGTCCAATATTTTTGTATTCCAGTGTTTTTAATGAGATTGGTACATTGATTTCTGTTTTTATATATCGTATTTTTTTTTCTATCGCGAGAGAAAAATTTTACGAAAACATACATGTCGACATTATTTTGGAAGAGACAATATTTCTGCACGATTTATACAATTATGTTATGATAATAATAATAATATAAATAATAATAATATAAATAACAATAATAATAATAATTGTTATTATTATCATAAGAAAGCAAGGAAATATCAATAGATTAATTAATAATAATACTCAAAGAGGAATTTATAAATAATAATAATAATAATAATAATAATTATTATTATAATAATGATTATTATTATTATAATTATTATTATTATTATTATTATTATTATTATTATTATTATTATTATTATTATAATTATTATTATAATAATAATAATTATTATTATTATTATTATAATAATCATTATTATTATTATTATCAAAGAGGAATTTATAAATAATAATAATAATAATTATTATTATTATTATAATAATAATATATTTATTATTATTATTATTATTATTATTATTATTTATTATATTTAATAATAATAATAATAATTATTATTATTATTTATAAATTCCTCTTTGAGTATTATTATTAATTGATCTATTTCTATTTTCTTGCAACGAAAATATTGATACGCCTTTGAATGGTTTGAATGTACCAGGTGGGAATAATTATACTGCAAAGTCTATCTAAAACCACCATAGAAACCGTCAAACACAAGACCATCGAAAAGTCTTGATAAAATTGCTAAGAATAGTGAAAGAAATATACGAAAATTCGGATAGATTCCTATTGGAACCTTTTATCTAACAATTCGTCAGCCTAATCCGTGTGAAGTGTTTAATGAGCGTTATGCATTTGAAAAAATCAATGGCGAGCGCAGTTCTACTTTGCCCAGTAAAGGAAACAGATTTTACCGTCTACACGCATGGCAAACAACGGTATACGTTGCCATGAGCAATGTAAACGTCGGAGGCAGTCCTTCGGCTCCCGCGGAGGCCAAAAAGGTTAATGTGCGTTTTTAACCGTACCAACGATTGTAAAAGTCCGTTACGTAGGTGAGAATAAAAATTATGAGCGAATCATCGTTGGATCTGCGAAGCTTTTCCCGGCTTCGTAAGATCGATAAAAAATGGAAACCTCCGGTTCGTACCAAATCGCCGATACAACCTCCAACGATTCAGGATATCATTTTTCATCGGCGAAATCTTCCCAGGTACATTTTATTTTTATTTCGATAAAAACAATTAAACATGTAAACGTATAACAAAAATATCTAACACAACCTAATACGATACATAATAAAAATTTGTATGTATGAAAACTATATCGATAAAACATTTAACCTAATTAACCTGGTTTTCCATGGATCAAATTATCGTGCAATTAATTATCTTCATGGCTCGATGACCCGAGGTAAATTACATGAAAGGCAGGCTTGCAACTCTTTGACGTATACAAGATCGCCTTGTAATCTCGGCTAGCTGTAACTTAAATTGATAATCTATGGAACTCATCATTACCTCGTTTTCTTTTGCAAGCTCCTCTGATTCATGATTCATGATTCGGAAAATGAAAAAAAATATATACTGACAAGTTGCCGAAAACTTTAGCTAGCGTGACAATTTATGTCCATTATTTAAACTATCCGGGTACAATGGAAGAAATGAAACAAATGATTTTTACTTATGAATTTTTTCCAACATTTCGCTATTTTATTTCTCACAAATAAACTTTTCGTGCATCATTCAGAATGTTCAAAGCACATTCTGTAATTTTTTCAACCACTTCGAACGGATAGTTTGCTCACGGATGTTTTTTGAAAATTGACTGGGTGGAATCCACCCAGTGTGTCAGTGAAGAGATGAATGAATAACAGAAAATTGTTCTTTTTGGTGAATAATTTTTGTCAGTGGTTTACCGTATTTCACGGTAATGTGACTGCTTGTTTGAAAAAATATCTATATTTCGCATATTTATCGGTGTTTCGATAGAACGGAGTATTATTTTACGAGCGGTCACGAGCATCTGGGCAGACCGAGCAACGTGAATGAGGAACAATCGCCCTTCACTGTACCGCCGGCGAGCCACATGTTCGCGTATCATCAGTGTTGGAAAGGCTGGCAACGTCAGAAACTGTCGAAACGGAAAAGCGTTTCACGAGCCGCACAACGGTATCCACATACACAGAACAGAGACATTCTTCGAAGATTGCGCGTAAGTTCGAATAAATTAAATAAATGTTCTTGTATAAGGTCTTATTATTATTATTAAAAAATCAAACCTCTTGAACGATTTAATCAATTAATTAATTGGCGAGTTATTTATTGTTGTTCTTAGCAATTAATTACAATTACTCGCTAAGAAAAATAATAAATTATTCATTCTAATAAATTTATTTTATCTAATTGACGAAATGTATACACGCAGTGTATTTTTATTATTATTATTAGTATTACCATTTTTATTGAATGCAATTTATTATTTGTTTTTTTTTATCGTTCTTTTGTCATCGTAATCCATAAACTATAATCATTAGATCATGATTGACCACCGGAACGGCAATTCTACGAAAGAAAACAAATGTAAAATCGTGTTCCAAAGTTTAATTCTTCCGAATTCAACGATGTTAGATCGATGTCGAAGCCGAAGCGGAAGAAGCGAAGACGCACAAGGATCTCGACAAAGCGACCGCAATGACGGACGTCGATCCGCGTTACTTCATCGAACTCAACGGACGTATTCCCGTGGGCGGAAGATTCTCCCGGCATCGTTACATCGAGGACGCTCGTCAGGTGCTGAGAACGCGTCTTCGCATCGGCAAGATACGAGACTGTTGCATTCGAATCGATCAACAATTCGCCGAGGAAAACCGCAGGCAAGAAAACATAAAGGTACCGGAAATGCAGCCTTGCGGACAGTTGCGGATGGCGCAACGCAGTTTAACCGCGTACGAGAATTATAATGCGATCTGCATACGCGGTTAAACTTTTCCGTTCGATATCGCGATGTGTTCATTCGGCGAGCCGCGAGCTCGTAGTGGTCCAAGTATTCTAATATAATCCGAGCAAAGTTTCAACAAGAAAATCTAAGTGACTGCGTTATCGATTAAGTCGGAATAAATTTTCTCGATCCCGGGGACGACTCTGAAAAACGGAAAATTGTTTGAAATTTTTTTTTCGCGGAATTTCTCTTGATTGGGCCATGATCAATGGCCAGGATATAAATTTCATCGTGAGATTTCGAAACATGACGCGTCAAGCTTGAAAATGCTTTTTCATTCATCTCGATGCGACAATTTTTCGCGAAGTTTCAGTCACGGAAAAATCACGTAGAAAAATGGAAAAATTTTCCGCTCCTTTAATTTTTTTTGATGATTGATTGAAAAAAAAAGTTTTTTTCTGATTTTAATCAAAATACATTTACTGCAAAGATCTTGCATTCGGAGAATTCGCCGCATAGATGAACCTCGATCGGACCATTTTAAGGGGTCGCGCGAGATTTTCCAAGTTTTCCCATTTGATTAACATGGGAAGAACGCAAAGTTTCCATTAAAAAAATCGTAGTTCCGCCAAAAAAAAGCTCGAAATCGTGAAAAATTAGTGAGGGCGCCACCATCGACGTCAGTCTTCTCGATTAGGTCCATGGCAAAAATTTGATTTAACGAAAAAAAGTAATGTCTGCGTTCCATAAATGTAAAACGCACAACTATTAAAATACGGTAGAGACGTTGTGGGAATTTCGTTGAATAAAAATTGATGAAGATCGAGAAATCGGGCGGGTAAAATTTGATGCGAAGTTAGAAAGGAAAAATAATAAATCATAAAGAATTGGACTGCAGTTTATTCAGTGTTTCAAAAGATACATAGATCCCAAATGATATGTTACAGGTACGGTATAATCTCTACGAATGCTGTAATGATTTAAAATCGCCGTTTTGTATTTTCTGCATGTTCAATTACGATACATTGAAACATATTAAATATACTTATCAAATATATATTGAATATTAAATACACAGTTGAATAATTAATTGAGTAATCATTTGATTAATTACGAAAATAGTATTAATAATTGATACCAATTATTATTAATATTATTATTATAATTAGTTATTTATTTCCATTGCTGTTATGGCGTTGTTAAAGTGAAATCCAATTGAATTCTAAATTTTAGCGAAAGTACCGAAGCTACGTGAACGGTTTTGAGGAATTTTTATCGAAAGATCACGACGAGAGTATGGCTATACTGGGAAGAGCCGATGACGAGGTGAAATCGACGTACGCCGTGATTTCGGAGCGCGAACAATTGTCGAAGGAGCTCGGCCAAGCGCGTCTCGAAGTTTATTCGTTGGAGGAAATGTGGCGAACGGTAAAGATGTGCCAAAAGTTTCTCTACCAAATATCGCCGACGTCTTGGCGCCTCGGGCACGATTGGATTCATTGCTCGGATTCGGGCGCGAGTGTCGCCTCCGCTAAACCCGACGATCTTTTGGGACGTTACAGATCCCCGGATAGTCTCGCGACCCTCGAAACTCTGATTGGTACGAAATTATTTCAAAACCGGCAATGAAAAATTCTATAAAATTTTTATATTTTTTTAATTATGAATTTTTTTGAAAATAAATAAATAAATAAATAAATAAATAAATAAATAAATAAATAAATGAATAAATAAATAAATGAATAAATGAATAAATGAATAAATGAATAAATGAATAAATGAATAAATGAATAAATGAATAAATGAATAAATAAATAAATAAATAAATAAATAAATAAATAAATAAATAAATAAATAAATAAATAAATAAATAAATAAATAAATAAATAAATAAATAAATAAATAAATAAATAAATAAATAAATAAATAAATAAATAAATAAATAAATAAATAAATGAATAAATAAATAAATAAATAAATAAATAAATAAATAAATAAATAAATAAATATCGTTCTTATTTTTTTTTTGCATAAATTCTATGTAGGTCTCGCAATTTTCTTTGCATTCTCAATTACAAAATTGCGATTTTTATTGAAAATCTGGAAATCTTGAAATAAAGTCGCCACCATTTTTTTTGCTAATCCTAATACTATTCGGAATTTCGTAAGTTATTAACGAGCAAGCTTTCAAAACTCTCGAAAAATCCATCCTGACTGAAGTGTTTGCAAAGTCGTGGAATATATTACAGCGTGAAATAAAATATTTTCATTTCAAGCGTATGAATCGTGTGTGCAACATTGTGCTACAAAGAGCGAGCACTCAAGAATGGTTCTATAAAAATCCGCGGTTTTGCTCGCAGAGATGTTTGAAAGAGACATAGAAGAGTCTCGCGAACCAGAGATCTACTTCAAAGATCCTCACGAGCTCGTGCGAGTGTTCAGATCAATGGAAGTACAGAATCTCAATGCCCTGATTCATCTGGAGTCGCTGGCAGGCCCGATGGCGGATATGACTTCCGACATAACGAAAACCGAGGCTCTCATAAAGCGTGAAATGAGTGAGATCGAGGAGGCGCTCTCCGATCTCGAGGTCTGTGAGAACACTCATCGCACAATTAATTCAATTTGAATATTCAATAAGAATATGTATGAATAATAATATTTTTTTTTATAAGGAGGACAAGAATGACGTGACCGGGATTAATAGAATAATTATATTATGTATAATAAAATATAATACAATTGAAATTGAAGAAAATTATGTGAAGAATATTCATTGGAATTCTCTGAAAATAATAATATGAACATAATAATAATAACAATAATAAATTGAAATAAATTATTTAATTAGATTAATTATTGTAATTGTTATATAATAATATAATATGAAAGATTATACTGCGATCTATAATTATCATTATTATATTATTTCTATAGAATTTCGATAAATTTTTTTTCTAATAATTTCATTCAATTTCTAATTTATTATATTTTATTACACATAATAAGATAATTCTATCAATCCCGATCACGTCATTGTTGTTCTCCTAATCGACCGATAACTCCGATTTATCACGTTTTTCAATATTCACCCAGATTCGATTTCTTTCATCAGTCAAGCATTCTTTTGGAAGAAGAAAGAGCCGAAAGTTTGGAAGACTACGCGAACAAATTGCTTCACGGAGTATTTCGCGATCTCGTCTCTTCCGAACCGGTTTTATATTTGCGGGTTTACATCGAGGATACTTACGAAAGTTGCGTCGCCCCGAATTACGCTAATCTCGATACGTACTCGATGATGCGAACGATCGAAAGAACTTACGAGGAACTGAATATGCAGCTTGACAATCTACCCCAAGAGATCGTCAAAGTCTGCGAGAAGGAAGGTTTCCGACAGGAAATGAGAGCAATGAAACAAGCGCAAGAAGCTGCTAGAAAGGTGCGATATATTTATTTATTATTTATTATTTATTATTTATTATTTATTATTTATTATTTATTATTTATTATTTATTATTTATTATTTATTATTTATTATTTATTATTTATTATTTATTATTTATTATTTATTATTTATTATTTATTATTTATTATTTATTATTTATTATTTATTATTTATTATTTATTATTTATTATTTATTATTTATTATTTATTATTTATTATTTATTATTTATTATTTATTATTTATTATTTATTATTTATTATTTATTATTTATTATTTATTATTTATTATTTATTATTTATTATTTATTATTTATTATTTATTATTTATTATTTATTATTTATTATTTATTATTTATTATTTATTATTTATTATTTATTATTTATTATTTATTATTTATTATTTATTATTTATTATTTATTATTTATTATTTATTATTTATTATTTATTATTTATTATTTATTATTTATTATTTATTATTTATTATTTATTATTTATTATTTATTATTTATTATTTATTATTTATTTCAAAATTATCTTTAACAATTAAAACAAAATTTATTACGGCAGTTCGAAGTGATGCATCGTTTGCTGGCTGCCTACGAGCGAATAATGGAACCACCAAAGCCAAGACAACGTCAACCTGTAACGCGTATGATCCCAAAAGCGCCGAAACCAAAACCCAAAACGACGGAAACGTCACGACCTCACGGCGATCGCTTGACGTTTCTGCAATTCTTCACGAATTATTGCAAACTCGACGATCCGGCATCCTACGACGGACAATTTCCGGATGACTTTGATCTTACTTTCAAAAAGAAACAAACCACCGGAGCCAATATTAACGAAGGCGTCGATGGAAATAACATCGCCGAGATTGAAGGCATCGAAAACAATTTTTGTTTCGATGTTAACGATTTTACCGAATTATAAAGGATTGATTATTGATTCCTAAAATATTGTTGGATTAATCCTTTTTTTCAGTCCTGCATCATCGAATACGATAAATCTCGCCTGTCCAGCTCAAAAAAATAAATATCCAAAAGAAAAACTATGCATTGTTCATGTCTGTGATATATGAAATAATATAAATGTGTATTTAAGAGAAAAAAAAGTTTGGTTCTCGATGTTCAAACGACTTTTGGGTCGAGTAAGGGTTTCCAAAAAAAACCATAATAATTCTCCGTGGGTAGAAATTGGTTTTGTTGCGTGTATCGGTTGAATTTTTAGAGAGTGAAGCAAGATATAAAGAAGTGAAAAAAAGCGTATAATCCCCATGGCAACACGGGTCGCGAGGCTCGATAGCAGTCTGCATTGGGGGACGAAGTGCGTTTGCCCAGAACCCTTCAAGAGGCAAAACCACCCCCGCTCGCACGAAATCCGCGCGGCTGAGGTCGAGTGCATTCCTCGACCTCTTTCGCTACTATAATATTCGTATTTGTGTCTATTTTTCGTAATAATTTCATCTCTTTCTATTTTACAAAGTATATATTGCTCTCTCTCTCTCTATTGATGTATATTCCATAATATTTTTTATCTTTTTTTGTATCAATCTATTTTTCATAATATCTCCTTCTCTCTCTCTCTCTCTCTCTCTCTCTCTCTCTCTCTCTCTCTCTCTCTTTTTCTTCTATTATATTTGTATTTTCTTTACTTTCCACAAAATGTATCTTTTTTCTCTGTATCAATCTATTTTCTTTGACATTTTGTTATCTCTCTTTCTCTCTCTCTCTCTCTCCCTCTTTATCAATCTAATTTCCACAATATCTATTTCTTTCTCTTTTTCTACTCCATAAGATTTGTATTTCCCTGTATTTACCATAATATGTATTTTTTTTCTCTCTCTACTTTCCATAATATTTTTATCTCTATCTATTTTCCATCAAATATATTTCTATCACTCTCTATTCTCTGTATATAATATATAATTCTCCCTCTCTCTCTCTCTCTCTCTCGCCCTTCTATGATATTTTGATCCCTCTTTATTTTCCATAATATATATTTATCTCTCTCTATTTCTCATAATATTTTTTATCTCTCTCTATTTACCATAATATTTTTGTCTCCATCTATTTTCCATCATTTTCCATATTGTTGTCTTCCTCTCTTTCTCTTTTTCGCTCTTTTCTCCCGTCTTGGAAATCATTTTCGGCCGCCGTTTGCTCCATCCGCATGAATATGTAACGACGGTGCATTGCACGAGACTCCGCGAGGTTGAAATTACCGTCGGCGTGCTTGCGGAGCTGCGACGAAGAACGTAAGTAAACCTTTGCCGAATGAAAAACGCACCGGTGCCGGAGACCGAGGCCGAACCGTTGGTTCTCGTACGTGAGCCATATATACATATATATGGGGCATTCCATGACATGTCGATGATCAAGATCTGGCGATAATTTTTCTGATGGTTTTCATAATTTTTTTTATTCGAAAGTACTCACCGAAAAAAACGAATGCAATTTTTTTCAAAATTTTTAAAAACATATTTTTTGTGATCTTTATTTGAATATTCAAAATTTTTTTTATAAAAACGTCCGGTTTTTTTCGCCTGAAAAAATTCACAGAATTCTTATAAATTATAAGGAAATTTTCAATCGCCATTCCAAGATGGAGCTTTCAAAACTACCGAAGAAAAAAAATAAAAATCCAAAAATTCATCACCAATATGTGTTAGCGAATTTTTTGATTCCTATTTTTTTTCTCCGGTAGTTTTGAAAGCTTCACCTTGCAATAGCGTTTGAAAATTTCCTTACAATTTATTAGAATTCTGTGAATTATTTCAGGCGAAAAAAAGCGGACGTTTTTTTCTTTTATTTTTTTAATTTTCAAAAAAACATCTCAAAAAATATATTTTTAAAAAATTTGAAAAAAATTGGGTTCGTTTTTTTCGATGAGTACTTTCGAATAAAAAATTATGAAAACGATCGGAAAAATAATCGCCAGATCATGATCGACGTGTCATGGAATGCCCCATATATATATCTCGATCATCACTGGGTATAGTAATCCCCGTGCACGAGACCGGATTTTCCACTTGAATGAATAAACGTGGCTAACCGACGTTGTTGTATGAATGGCCACGTGCTAGCAGTCGATCGAGAGCAAAGACCGAGCGAGAGCTTCTATCCGGTCTGAGTAGTTGATACGCTCACGAACCGTACGATCTTCTGATTTTGTCCACGAGTCGGTCATTCTCGAGTTTAGAGTCAGATCCGTCGCAATGTTCGTTCGTGATTGCAGCTCGAGTAACGGAATTCGTAGCACATAGTTTTGTACCGCGTTCCGAGATGTTGTCTCGAAGAAAATACTCGTGGAAATTCGAATGACTGTTCAGTCGCTTCGCGGAGAATTCTTATTTTTTATATCTCTATTTTTTGACAATTCAATGTACATTTTTATTTTGTTCGTTTGAATTTTTTAAATATTGCATCTATTTAATAATAGATATAGATGTCGAGGTGTGAATCGTTTTCTATATTTTATTATTTTTTAGATTATATTTATTGAATATATAATTTTATCAAATTGGTATTTATTTTTTTTATTGAAGTCTTGAACGTCCTGTGTAGAAAGAAATTTATTATGTGATTCATTTTCTTCTTTAAGAACGATTAATAGTTGGTAGCTTTTGAGATAAGGGTATTTGTTTTTCTCCAATAAAATCCGAGGAATTATTATTTGTGGATAGATTGATGGTTGAATTTATCTTGCATTACAATTTATCATTATTTTCAGTAATTTTAGAAAAACACGAACGAAATATCGAGATTAATAAAAAAATGTCTGTTTTTAGAAATCCTTAATAATTTGATGTTTGATTGATTTAAAGATATCCAATCCGGAGAATCATTTTTTGTGGGGACATTAATTGATGAATATATCTTTCATTACAATTTATCAGTCTTTTCCCAGTAATTCTAGGAAAACATGAACGAAATATTGAGATTAATAAAAAATGTCTGCTTTTAAAAATCCTCAATAATTAGACGTTTGATCGATTCATGGATATCGAATCCACAAAATTATCCTTCGCGGAGCCATCAATTGATGAATATATCTTTCAATACAATTTATCAGTCTTTTCCCAGTAATTCTAGGAAAACATGAACGAAATATTGCGATTAATGCAAAAATGTCTGCTTTTAGAAATGTTTAATAATTAGTAATCGCGTTTTCAGGCAAAAACCCTACTATCGTTATTCGATACTCTTATGAAGTAAAATTTAAAAAATCAATAGCAGCCACGATTGGTCAGTAGGTGAACGTTATAATCGTATAGGTACACGCGAGAGCACATCGGAGTGCATTACACCGGGGAATCAAGCACAGGAGAGAGTGGCGATGCAGCCAGACAGTCGGCTCGCTCATGAGGAAGCCCGCGATCGGCGGAGAGAGAGGCTCTCGTCGAGATCTCTATAGAAGGAGCGATCTAAGGTCGGTGTTCGCCCACAAACCAGCAACAGCAGCGCCCACTTGCTCCGATCCTCTTCCGCTCGACAATTCAACGTCCGTCGCATATCTAATTATTATTTTTTTTCTTCTCTTTCATCTGCTCGCAACTGAAACTGAGCCAGAACACGATGGTCCATCACGAAATTATTGTTTTTAAAAATATATAAAATTGCGCGAACTGAAATAAAAATCGTGCAATAAATATTTTATTTACAAAGGTTTTTCTTCGCTAATTCGATGAATTTTGGATTGTCGTACAAGGCCATCGCATTTCGCAATTGATGATTTTATTCCAACGGCTTTGTCGTTTTTTTTGCGAAATTTGATGCTATCTTGGTATTTATAGGGCAGTCTTGGAGAATAAATGAAATGTGTTGGATCAAATTGATTAATTTCGGTATTAATTATATTTTATGAGGAATTTGCGTTTGGCACGTTATATATTTCGTGTTGATCTTCCGTTTATTATTATTATTATTATTATTATTATTATTATCATTATTAATAATAATAACGATTATTATTAATAATTATTATTATTATTATAGTTATTATTAATAATAATAATAATAATAATAATAATAATAATAATAATTATCATTATTAATCATATTAATTATTATTATTAATAATAATAATAATAATAATTATTATTATTATTATTAATTAATTAATTATTAATTATTATTTTATTAATTAATTTATTTTTAATAATAATAATAATAATTATTATTAATAATGATAATCTATATGATTAATAATGATAATTATTATTATTATTATTATCATTTTTATTATTGTTTTTTGTCTTTTTGACGTCCTACAATATTTTCCAGTCGTCGGACGATTCGCAAAGAGCCAAAAAATTATTTTTCTCAACGAAACGTCCGACAAAATTACTCGAAGTGAATTCAATCTGCGTAAAAATAAATAAATAAATAAATAGAAATACGTCAGATATTGGATTTTTCGCGTAGCAGTTCGTTCCGATTCACAGGTTTCCGCTACGAGATCCGGATCTGGTGGCGAGTTACCGGAAACCATTCGCCGGAAACGTATTTATTGTCCGTCGTGCCACGGTGCACCGGATATGAGCTTATACAGAGCTCGACGACGAACGATTCCGACTGTTCGACCATGGAAGCAATACATTTCGTTTTCACCGAACATCGACGAACGAACACCGATAAACAACGATGAACAAAAATAATTATCAAAATTCGACACAACGAAATTTATTGATTAAAAAACGATGGAAAAAAAATATAAAAAAAATAATTGCAATCGGTTGGGTAAACGACGTTTTACGTCACGATAATAAGCAATTACACGTATATATATAATATATATTCATATAATAACAGAGGAAGCACGTGGTATATGACAATCATCTTTAATAATCAATAATACATGTAGCTATTCGTTTATTATGATTTACAACTATCGTACGCGTTAGATAAATAGTGTATCTATCGATCGAAGCGCGAGATAAAATATCGAGATGTAAATAGAAAAACACAACAAGGGCAAGGTATCAAGTGTACAATAGAATTTTTTTTTCGAACGATTAATTTTATATAAAAACAACAATCGTGTCCAATAGATTTTCATTCGATTTTTATTTATTTATTTTTTCTTTATCACCTCTCAGGCTCGATTCGCTCTGACACAAGTAAGAAAAAATTGTTTCGTTCACGAGTGATGCACCAGAATGCACCTTTTTCAATCGTTTCTCATCCTCCCATCGTCGATAATAAAACTTTATGCGATTAATTTAATTGATTAATTTTTTTTTTTTCATCTACACGATTATTATTTTCGTGCTCAACGAAAATAACAATTTTTCTCATTTGCGACAGAAGAATCGAGCCTCGAAACGATTTAAGGGGATCCTCTACAGTCTTTCACCGAGCCTAGTGAGCGCGCTCGGTTTTCGATACTCGTATTTACAATCGTTCGCCATTTTTCGCGCTCTCACGTCACTTAACAATAATAACTGTGGTATCCATATAGTTTATTATTATTATTATTATTATTATTTTTTATTTATTTTATTATTCTCGTTTATTTTTAGTTTTTATTTTTATACTCCAACATCGTTACGAAATCGTCCGGTCGACTAGCATGAATCACTCGTTACACTCGTTTCACACGCATTCACATATACAAACACACCGTTCTAATATCGATGCTACGAAATACTCGGAAACCCCCGCCGAGTATTATCATTCTTGTTCGTCTTATTCCTTTTGTTTTTTTAATTTTTTTTTTTTTTTTAATTTTCATTATCATTATTTTTTAATTTATTTTTTATTACACGGCAATGTATAAAGGTGCAAAAAATTGATAGGCACGAGTACGCGGTTTGCTTGGGTGAATTTGTTCTAACCGAGTACTTCGACCTACGGAGAAACACACGTACCATTTGTCGCACTTGGTTTTTTTTTTGTATGTATGTATGTTTTTTTTTTTTTTTTTTTATTTTAGATGATTAGGCGACAAGGACATTTTTTCATCGTCGTAAAATGTCCCAAAACTCGTTGTCTTTGGCTATCCCGGCCTTCGGACAAAAATCTCTTCGCAACTTTTTGTCGTTTATTTTTTTTTTTTTTTGTTTCTCGCCGAATTTCCGCGAGAAATTCGATTTCGATTACGTCGCTACGATTCGTCGCCTCTTCATCGACGTCGTGCGGAATCGCGACGTTGCGGAAGAGCCACAAAATCCCGAAGGTATTATCAATTTTTTTAAAAATCTTTCGGTAATCGTTCGCCCGAAAATAATTGGACGAATCCGTG